>APFE031630641.1:0-16322 GCA_000404065.3 Pinus taeda | reverse complement strand
ATAGCATTCGTTCCTAACAGTTTTGGTATTTTCACGCCTTAAAAACTTAAATACAATCCTAATCTAAATGTTAATCTAATAATGGAAATTATAATGCTTCTTGATGATTTTCTATTTGGAAAGCAAATCAGAGAGTCGTGATTGAATTGAACTCTTGCTGCTCAGTTCATCCACGCATTGACCCGCTCGGTTGACTGCACGACTAGGAGATTTCCTTGATGATTTGGCTCTGACAAATAGAAGGAGAACCATGGGGAGATGAATTCCTATCTGCCAATGTGCTTCTTTTCTTTTCTAGTGCAGTAGAATATGTCAAACCATGGAGGTAGCTGTAGATTCATGTTAATTTCCTAGCTATTATGATCTTTAACTAAATAATAAGAAACATTACCAAGTATGAAAAATAAGACATCTGAGTACCTTACCATGCCAAAATATCTTATTTTTTTGTTTATTGGAGTTGATAGTAGTGATGAAAAGAGGAAAAATGAATGGAAAATGATGTAAAAAACAGAACAATCATCAGACTCTACATTCCCCCATGCTGAGGTCTTTGCATGTACTCATGCAAAACACAAAACTAATGTATCTTGTTTAATTATTGCATTTCCTTTGAAAGTTCTGCAAGTACATCCAACTTCATGTCTTTTCCCATATTTCCACCCACTTCCATCCATGAATTTTTCATGAGAATATTGTACTTCAGGTTTATGACTTGCCTTTGTAGAGCTCTGTTTTTCTGTTTTGGCTTCTTGTTCTTCTTGTACCAAAGACTTATGTGTAAGAGGAGATTTTCACTCTTAGCCACTTGGATTTCACTCTATGCATTTAGAGTTGGATTCTCCTTTTGAATGTACCTGTTTAGTGTCTCCAACTTGAAAATTTCTTGTTTTAAATCATTTACTACTAAAGTTTCTTATGGTTCACTAAAATAGACTTCTTCTGGATTAGAATTTGATGTTATTGTTGCATCTCTTTTCTCTAGAGACTCAATATAATCATATATTTCCTGGTATAATAGATCAATTTTAGGTGTTTTTTGGCCTGGAATCTAAGGAGGTGTGATGAAAGTGTGTGGAGAAAGCCTTGAATTTTCCTTTGCTTATAGGTCAATATGCTCCATATTTTTTGTAGGTTGTTTTTTTGGTTTTGGATCTAGTCTGGTACTTCTTCTTAAGTTTGTCACATGAGGCTTTTGAATTTTTTCCTTCTTCCTTTATATCTTAGGTTTCTTTGTGTACGGTGTGCTCTCTGTCTTTTGGTTGGCTTTCTTTCTTCTAACATCCTTCTTGTTCATATTCCCAAAATTTATGCAAGAGGAATGTCATCCTCTGACTGCTCCTGTGACTGTTGGTTTCCTTGTTCTGTTGGTATTTCAGTTTTTTTTTTTCTTCATCTCTTAGCCTTGTTGCTCCTTGGATGTTCTTGTTCTACTGGTTCTTCAATTTTTCTTTTTCTCCCTCTCTTTGCCTTATTGTTGCTTGGTTGTTCTTGGTTATCTTCTTTAAAATGGTTCCTACCCAAAGGATTTCCCAATTATCACCCACATTCTTAAGATGGTATTCAACAAGGATTTTAATGAGACCATGGTGATACATGGTGTTTTCTATAAATTGAATTTTTCTTTGGACATTCCCTGAAGTATTTCTTAGACTATTGAGCAAGAAATAAGGAAGATTTATCTCATTATCCTCAATAAAATTCATTAGCTGTGAGATATGATAGAAAAACATGCATCTAAACCTCCCTTCACATGTAACAAAGTTTTGAATTATTAGAAGAAAATTTCTCCACTTACTTTTTCATGCTATTCTCGAGATGTCTTTCTTGAAAATGGTGGTATCCATGCTAGGATTCTTTAGAAAAACTTTCCATTCTTTGCTTTCAATACCTCTGTTCTTATACCATTTTTCTCCAATTTGAGGCAATCGAGTAGCTTCAACAACAAAAGATTATGTGACTGTGAATTTTATGTCCCCTATATTGACTTCCACTCCATCAAAGGCTTTGGCGAAGGACTTGGTGACTTCCTTGTGGAATCCATCAAATTTGACTACAAATTCCATCCACTGTGCTTTTTGCAACAATTCCCTTGTTTATGGATATCATTCCAAAAATTTTCTTCGTGTTGGTTTTGTTCTGATTATAACTCCCATGGTTGAGAAGCTTCATCTCAAATATATTTGTTTAATAGGGTATGAGGTGTTATCACTTTGATATTTCTTTTGAAGTTAATGAAGAAAGAAAAATCAAAGGTAACCACAAAGCACTTTTGGAGATCCTCATGCTCAAAGAGGGATCCCTCTTTATATTTAACTTTGTTTTAGTTAAGATGATTTTAGGCTAGTTATGACTTGCACTTGGGTTTTGTTTTGCAATTGGGTGGTGGGATCCTTTAATTAGATGAACAAATATTTTATTCTACCATTGGGCTATGGATTCTAATGTCAGACAAACAAGACTGGAATCAGTTCTAAAAACATTGTCTATAGGGCAAGAATAGATGAGTTACTACAGATCTTAAAGGCTAAATGGTGGGATAGTTTCAAGTTCAATCCAAGGGAAATTAAGGGTTCCCTAGGCTGGACTTTCGAAGGAATGAAATAGGTCAACTAGGATGGAAGAGAAATTAAGGGTTCTCAAATCTAGGTATCAGAGGAAAACATGTAATGACTAATTGTGCTAAACAGAGTGTAATTAAAAAAATTCTAAGTGATATTTCTAGTTAATTCATTCAGCTTTAGAACACATTTAATATTATGAAACACATAAGAAAGGTAACAAAACCACACAAGGAAAGTAATTCACTGCAAATGGCTCATCTCATGCATCCTATAGTGAGATTATTTTATTACTTGCTTCAGTTTGTTGACGTGAAAATGGTACAATCACCCTTAGGTTCAAGATCAAAATAACTCTAGAAATGTAAAATAATCCACATAATACTTCGAATTTTGAAGTATTTATACAAAACAAATTACAAAATATCTGAAACTGCTTTCAGAACTAATCTACGAAAAAAGGAATATCTTCTTACAAGAAGATAGAGACAACTATTGAACTGTTGCTTGTTGTCCTTATTATTAAGGTTCTGCTAGCTTTGCTCTTTGATCTTTTGCCCTTTATGCTGCTTGGCTATTTGGTCTTTATGTTGGATGGTTTGTTTAACTTTAACCTTTAACCTGATACTCTTTCATCTGATACACTTTAATCATGTTGACCTGTCAATATCCTTTTACATTGTTGTTTCACTTTTTACTGTAGATTTATAATTTATTGTCCTTTTACTATAGTAAATCATTCCGTTTTTCCCATCTTCCTTCATCTGGTAATTGGAAATTGATCATTTTTCTGTATATCTCATCTAACTCTATATATTTGGCAAAAGTGGGCTTATTAATAAACAGGTGTTTTACCTCATGTTGGAGGTAAAACAAGTTTTCAAAAGTTTAGTACAAGACTTTACCTGTTGGCATGCCCTTCATAGATGAAGTGATCACCTGTTCTTTGCCCACTTCCCTTATCTTCTTGTTGTAATCTACCTATGTCATTAACTTGTCATTTATAACTAAGGGATTAGGTAATCCCTTTTCCTTCAAAAGTTAAAATTTAGCCATGAACTTGTCAATGACTAGCTGCATGTTCGGATACTTATGTTCTAAATTCGACATCAAATTCCTCTTGGTGAGAACTCCTTTGAATTCCAAAATTGCATCTGTCCTATCAGGTACCTCAAGCTCTTATAGTTCATATTTATTCTTGGAGTTGAGGAAGTGAATGATTCTTGCCACTTCCTTTGGCATATCTCCAAGTTTTGTTTTAACCTTTTCAATGGCTTTTGTAGCATACTTTATTAAATCTATTTGCTCAATTATGAACTGGATGGATGCCCAAATATCGTTGATAAAGTCAATGGTATTGCCCCACAGTTGCTCTTTAGCCTTTCCTATTGGTTTAGTCAAGGTCAACTCTTTTTCGAGGTTCTTTATCCTCTCATTCATCCTTGCAACCTTTTGTTGTTCTTCCTTATGTATGATCTGGGAAAGTTTGAAATCTATCTTAAGGCTGTTGACTTCCTCTTTCAATTTGTTCATATCATTGGTCTGAATGGACATTTCTTCCATTGCTTTGACCAGCTTGTTTATTTCTTCACTTGTGGACGCCATTGATGTTGATCATATTGCTCATGTAGTCTGTGCTGATGTTGATTGTGCAGTGGCCATTAGAGAAGTGGGAGCTAATGCTGCTACCAGAGTAGAAGGTACAATTGTGGTCACTATTGGAATGATAGTTGCGGGAGCATTATAAATGCTAGCTTGTTTGAGTTGGATTAATTTATCCAACTCCTTCTCCATTTCCTTCAACTGGTCGTTCAGTTGCAGCACCAAGTCCATCATCTCTTCATGATTGGTCAGGCTTTCTAGGACTTCTTTTGTCTGTGGGTGCTGCAAGTGAGTCAACTTGAGTTATTTCTTGAGGGCTGCTATGTCCTCATTTTTCTTCTTGATCAGCTTCTCTATGGCCGTAACATCACTTAGGTCATGGACCATTTTAATAACTAAGTCCTCCAAGGACTTTATCCTATTGTCTTTAGCTTGTGTAGAGGCTCTCTCTAGCTTGAATTGAGTTGTCACATTGTCTAATGAATCCTCTAACTTGTAAGCAACAATGGCCTTTGTTGTGAGGGTGGAGTAGATCATTTATCCAACCTGCTTGTGAAATTTGATCTGATCAATGGGATGAACATCCCTGGCCAAGACCTCAAAATTTGTCTTCTTGTAGTTTGCTGAGGTATTTGGTTGCTATACAGTGGGTTGTAAGAAAGAAACCTACATTTTTCATTCTTTTATGTCAAAAGCTAACATCAGTCTAGTCTAGTTTGGCAGTGTGAGATTGCGATATTGGACATATGTCTCTGCCTTTAGTCTCTCATTCCTCATTTTGATTTCTTTGAATCTATCTTTAATGTCTTTTTCCTTGTCAGCTGGCGTGACATAGGAAGAGATCTCCATACTCGGTTATCTATCTACAAACTGTGTGTTGGATGTTGAGGGTTGTTGTGTCTCCTCTAATGTAGTTGGTCCTTTACCTTTCTGTCTCATTGCCTCAGTGTCAATTATTTCTTCTAATGAAATGTTATCCTTATGTTAAAAGACATGATTCAATTTGGGCCTTTTTCTTGGTTCCATCAGCTCATAAGTAGTATCCATGGCAAAGCTAGATCCCTCATCCCTTCTCCTATTAGGGTTCTTCACCTCATTTATTGAGGTCTGTATGACTAGAGGAATGTTCATTGGCCCTCCCTGTTCTGGAACTTGCACGAAAGAGTTATGATCAAATTGTCTCTCCAAATCAATAAGTATATTCTCTATGTCCACAATAGTGTTGTCCATGTTAGTCAAGGTGTTCTCCTCAGCCGCGCCACCCTCGTGGCCCTCCGCCTCGCGGGCCACCGCCCCACTCGACTGACGGCTGGTCGACTCGGGGAATCGACTGGCCGCCGTCCGGGTGGGGCTGAGGGTCATGGGGGTGGTGCGGATGAGGCCAGCGCCACCCCCGGCCTTCCGGCCTTCCCGTTTGCGGCTCTTTTGATTCTGGGATCGAGGACTGCCGCTGGGCAGGTAAGGGTACGGGATGGTCGGCGAGCCAACGCACCCCACGGCCTCCACCTCGCCGCGCCCACTGTCGCGCCCTCCGCCCCGCCCGGCCGGTCAATCCGGGAATCAACCGTTGCAGGTGCGTAGCCTCGCCAATCACCCTTGCGCCCTCCGCCCTTCCCGGCCGGCGGAGGGCCGCAGTGGCGCGACCGAGGCCAGCGCCACTCTCGCGACGCTCTGCCCTGCCCGGTAGGCAATCGGTCGATTCTGGGAATCGATCGACCGCCGGTTGGGCATGGTGGACGGTTTCAAGGGTGGCGCGGTCGAGGAAAACGCCACCCCCGTGACCCTCCACCCCTCTCGGCTGGCGGCTCATTGATTCCCACCCTCACGGACCCGCGCTCCACCTGGCCACCAATCGGGCGGGGTGGGGGGCCGCAGGGGTGGCGCTACTGAGGCCAGCGCTACCCTTGTGGCCCCTGCCCCGCTCGACCGGCGGCGGGGCGGGCAAGGGAGGCCCGTCGGCTGGGCGGCGCGGAGGAGGCCACGGGAGAGGGGAGAGGGGGGGGGGGGAGGGGGGCCGGGGCGGGAGGGGCGGGGGGGGGCGGAGGGAGAGGGGGGGAGGAGAGCAGGGGAAGAGGGACGACGGGGTGGGGGGTAGTGGGCTAGGGCGGGGGAGTGGCGGGTTGTGGGGGGTGGTGGTCGTGTCGCGCGTAGGTGGTAGGGTATAGGGGGGGTTGTGGCATGGGGTATGGGGGAGGGAGAGGGGCAGGTTATGGCGTGGGGTAGGGGGTTAGATGAGTATACAAATAATGACTTTTGAATTCATTTAGTGATGTAATTTGTTCATAATGTCATGATTTCTTAATTTTATAATTGAAAAAATTTCAATTTCTTTTGTATCTAACATGTTATGGTTGAAAACATGTTAAATTTATAGTTAGGAAAGAAAAATGATATTCTACCGAAAACATTAATGTGTTTTTTCCTCATAAACAACTTTGTTTGAGACATAAAAATTTGGTTTTATTAGCATTTTTGAAAAATTTTGAAAATTGACTCTACAAAAAAAGTCATTGTTCCAATATCATCACTTTCATTTTGAAGCTATATTTTGCATGAAAATTTCATAGTAAATTTTGTAGTGACTGCCATTTTTAAAACATGTTCAAAATTGATGCCTAAAGAATAAAAGCATTGTTCCAATATACACACTTTTCGTTTTTAGCACCGTTTTTTATGTTTTTTTGGGGTTTTTTTTGGAGAGTTTCCATTTTGAGTTTATAGTTCCCATTTCAAAGTTTACATTGTTGAATAATGGTTTTGGGGCACATGGTATTGTGCACCCATAGTATTTTGTCCGTGGTATTATATGTAATGGAGCCCATAAAAGGCTGAAATGACTTCATTGTAAGGCAAGATCTGGAGTTGAGTGGTGAAGTCTCAATTGGTCGGATTTTGAACCATTCTATGTTTGTTGCATGTTTTAAGTATCATGGTTGCAATGGCATATCTTTGTTATAATGTAATAGTAGGATAATTGTTGTAAACGTTGTGTTAGGTAAACTTGACTTGGGATAGAGTCAAAGTTGACTAGGTTAAACAATGATGGTTTTGGGGCACATGGTATTGTGCAGCCATAGTATTTTGTTCATGGTATTATATGTAATGGAGCCTATAAAAGGTTGGAAGGACTTCATTGTAAGGCAAGATCTGGAGGTGAGTGGTGAAGGCTCATTTGGTCGGATTGGCCAGGGTTTTGGCCAATGCTAATGAGATCTTATTAGGTTGGGTTTTCCCCGCATTTGGCGTTTTACCGAATAAACATTTGTGTTTATGTGTTTATGGTTGTTGTTGGTTATTTTTATATTTATTCCTCTCAGTAATTATTTATGTTATGCAGTAAATTTCTTAACAACTAAATATAAAAATAACTAGCAACCCGAGCCCAATGTGTTTCGAGCTCAAGAAGTGTGGCTCTGATACGAGTCCCAAACACTTTGGGCTCGCATTAGGGGGAAGATTGTTGCACTCCCTGTTAACGGGGGTGTTGATCCAACACTCCCATGTGTTTTGTGGATCCATTAGCTCTAGCAATGTGTTTGTTTACTAACAAGTGCGGGTCTTGGTGTAAGTGCAATCGTGACTCCAACACGGTGGGATAATTGTTATTGTTGGAACATTGAGGAAAATGGTGGGTTTTTATAAATAAAAAGAAAGTAGGGAACAGTGTGGTTGAAGAGCCCTTAGAAATAAATGTTAATATTACATAGTAAACAGTGTAAATATGCATGTTTTAAATATCATGGTTGCAATGGCAAATCCTTCCTGAAAAATTGTAATAGTAAGATACTTGTTGTAAACGCTGAGATAATTGTTATTGTTGGAACATTGAGGGAAATGGTGAGTTTTTATAGATTAAAAAGATAGGGAACAAAATGGTTGAAGAGTAAACAATGTAAACATATATTATTTTACTGGCATGAGACTATGATGAACAAGGTTATGATAATCTAGAGAATTCCAACCCTAGTCAAAATTCACCCATAATTTTGCCCAATCTATGAAGTTGACAAATTTTTAAATAGTTTTTAACCAATTTCATTAAATGTAACAAATTGATAATTTTTTTGAATTTTGTACCAAATTGGCTAAACTTGGAACTATAGTATAAAGAGAAAATTCTTTTAAAAAAATAGCTTGAGCCTAAATTTTTTTTTTTTTTTTTGCAATTTGGCAAAATTTGGTAATCATATTGTAAGGAAAATCTTTCACAAAAATAGCTAGAACCCAAATCTAAACAAAAGAAATGATCAGCATTACTCTTTTGTACTTCAAAATGCTAGACAACAATCTATTTCACCAGATTAACAGTGGTTGAATTTGACTTGCGCACCTTAGATTTACAAGCTGTTGCAAAAATAAAGATTCTGAATCAAATATTGTAAGGCACATTCTGTAGATACCACACTGTGATTTTGAGCGTATTTGTTCTGAACTGCAACAACCTCCATTATTTGATTTGTTTAAACATAGCTAAAAATTTATTTACTGCACATAATAGATCCCTGTCTCTAAAACTTCAAATAGATTAGTGAAACAACCATTAAATTGAAAACAATTAAGGCAAGATTGTTCGCCTTCTACAGTTCAAAGAAAACAAAAACAGAGGCTTCAATCCAATGCTAAACAAGGAGGAAAACAAGTGGGTATCAATACCTTATCTGGCGTGCTGCACTGTAGCCTCTCTTTCTAATTCTGCGTTCAGTGATCCACCCTGGGCAGCCATTGTGGCGATTCAAATGACATGCAAGACTTCAGATTTTGGTTTCCTCATGATAAGGCTAAAGCGGCTTCAAATCCACATTGTTTTCTGACTGAGTTTCAGAAGGATTTTCACATGACATGTCTTTAGTCTGTACCGTGTCAAGGATTTCATTAGGAGTAGTAGGATGAACAGTAGCATTCTTTCAGGTTTGGTTTCCTCATGAGAAGGCTAAGGCGACTTGGCATCCACATTGTTTTCTGACTCAATTTTAGAAGGATTTTCACATGAAATGTGTTTATTCTGTTGGGTGTCGAGGATTTCCGTAGTGGCGGATCCAATGCAGATCGTATTCGAATGGATTTACAGTGTTAAAATGTTAAAATACTCTACAGAATGCACATTTGATTGGCACGGTACTGTTCATCTTACTTCTCGGAATGAAATCCTTGGCATGGTACAGACTAAAAGACATGTCATGTGAAAATACTTTGGAAATTCAGTCGGAAAACAACGTGGATTTGAAGTCGCTTTCGCCTTCTCATGAGGAAACCAAACCTGACAGAGCTGAGAATAAAGCTCCTGCTGTTCAACCTGATGAACAACCCTCAAAATCTGAAGCTTGGACAACTGGAGAGCAAGTTAACAGATATCCTGATACGACTACTTCCTTTGAACTCGGAAAGCCTTTTTTGTTAATTGAATCGCCACAATGGCTGCCCAAAGAATGGATCACTGAACTCAGAATTAGAAAGGGAGGCTATAGTGCAGGCAATGCATATAAGGTTCTTTTCCGTGTTTAGCATTGTGATATTCAACCACTGTTTAGCTGGTGAAATAGATTCTCCTCTAGAATGGATCATTTCTTTTGCTCAGATTTGGGTTCCAGTTATTTTTGTGAAAGAGTTTGCTCTTTACATCATAGTTATCGAATTCCGCCAATTTTGCTAAAAAAAAAAACTAGAAAGTAAAAAATTTTCTCTTTATATCATAGTTACCAAATTTGCTCTATAAAAAAAACTAGAAAGTAACACTGACTTTGTGCCAAGACACCGTTTCGCTAGTATGTGACTTTGTTATTTTGTACCCACCACCAAGGTTCTAGTTTTACATGTCATCGGTATTGTTGGCTAGAATCAAGTCATTATACGTCGTGCAGAGTTTTGCCCAGAATCATAATCTGCATGTTTGAACCATGATTGTGGACGCCATTCAGAATTCCACCAATGCTTAAACCATGAAAGTATACCAACTGCTCTACCAACTGTTAGCAATGCAAGTATACCAACTGCTCTACTATATCCTCAACTATATCACAGAGTGCAGTTAACCCAGACACCATTTCGACTGGTTTTGATGATCTAGGAAGGATGCCCACAAATTTTCAATCGCTTTTGGATGGTGCAGAAGGATCTGAGGCCCATATATTGGCTGAGGAGAAACCTACTGAATCAAGCAAGAGGGAAAGGAAGCCTTTTTTTGACTGAGGATTTTCTTCTGTTTCAGTTCATTTTTATTTTTTTTCCTCGGCATTTGAGGATAAATTAAGTAATAATGGTAATACTGTGCTAAATTATAATTTTGCCACTTTATTGGTCAATCACAAAAATGTCAACAATTCCCTTATAATTGGATGGTATAGTCCAGAATCCTAAAGAGCCACGCAGTATTTGGGAGATTCAACTATTTAACTATTTTGCACATTCAGCTAATATGTCAGTGACAATTCTTTAATTTCACATTTCCTTATTACTACATGTAAGGCACAATCTCCATTGCTTACATTGATTTTTTTCCACCGCAAATTCTTTATGAGCAAATATAAAGTCTAGTTTTATGTGATTCAGTATGAGGGCAAAGTTTCGATTCATTGATTTGTTTTCCACTGCAATTTTTTCCTGACCAAATATAGCTAGTCTAGTTTTATGTGATTCAATGCAGCATAAAAATTATTCTAGGCCTAATTAAAACATAATTTATCTGGTGCATTGGGCTATGTTAGAGGTATTTTTGCATTGAACATTTAATGGGATCTTTTGAGATTTCACTAGATTGTGGAGAATAATTCATCTTGGTTTTACTCAATAGTTTCTATATTTGAATTTTCAAATCTATTTATTCTAGGAGACATTGAAGTCTAAGCCTATTTATATTTATTTGTCAAATCTAAAGTGAATTTATTATCCTCTCCATCTAGCATCCTCTCCATCTAGGTTCAATTTTAGTAAGTGAATGGTTGAGTTTATGACTTCGAGCCTCATTGTTATATGATAGGGAATAAATTAATTGACTTAGATAACAAGGTTTGAAGTCTTCACTAGAAATACTCATTATGAGCTCAACATGTCAGATGCAAAAATTGAACCCAAGTGGAAAGGACAACAACATATAAATACAATTGACCACAAACATTGACAACTTGACCTTGACACATGAAAGAGTCATTCTCAAAAGCAATTGCCTCTATCAAAACCTAAAATATTTACATGATTGTTCTTTGAAACTAGGATACCAAACAAAAGCTTGCATAAATTATTATAGGCACAAGTTATTGATTACAATTAAATTCTCATAACACCTTCAAAAAATGATCTCTGAAAAATGACATGGAAGATCACAAAAAATATAATGAAATTAATGACATAGAAGATCAGAAAGAATATAATGAATCTCAAAAACAACGGCCTCTATGAAAACAAAAAATATTTACATGATTGTCTTTGAAACTAGGATACCAAACAAAATTTTTTGAGTCAAAAAACGATCTCACTGAAATGACATGGAAAATCACAAAGAATATAATGAAATTAAAAGTGATGCAAAAAAAAAATTGGGATGCTAAAAAAAGTAGAACACTTCAAACAAGGACAAGAAAAGTCTTCTAACAAGGACAAGAAATTTTTTTTTCCATAAATTATTATAGGCACAAGTTATTGATTACAATTAAATTCTCATAACACAGTCAAAAAATGATCTCAGAAAAATGACATGGAACATCACAAATAATATAATGAAATTATTGGCATAGAAGATGAGAAAGAATATAGTGAAATTAAAAGTAGTGCAAACAAAAATCTAGGATGCAAAAAAAAACCTAGAACACTTATAACAAGGACAAGAAAAGAAAAATGACATGGAACATCACAAACAATATAATGAAATTAATGGCATAGAAGATTAGAAAGAATATAGTGAAATTAAAAGTAGTGCAAAAAAAAATCTAGGATGCAAAAAAAAACTTGAACACTTATAACAAGGACAAGAAAAGTCATTGCGCCTTTTTTGAACAAGGATCCAAAAACTCAACTAACCATCCAAACATACACCAAGTTTGTCTTTCCATTATAAAACATCATTACCAATACACAAAAAATATATTATTAAGAATTTTCAAAAACCAACTACTATGACAATCATTATATTAGAAAAAAAAATAAATATTACAATTGTACAGTTAATTAAACAAGTTATTTATGAAATCCTTAAACAAGCACACAAATCTATGTTCAATATTCAAACGTTCAAAACATGCATTTTGTTATGATTAATCTAAATTATTTTGATTTTTTTGAGTAATCATAATAACTATACAAATTCTCACTAGAAAACTACATGTTATATCTATATTCACAATTTATTTAAATACCTCAAAATACATCTCCACTACCATGACAACAAATCCAATATTGGAAAACAAATGCCCTTCACATAAGAAACTTCTTTAAAAGGGAATCCATAAAAAAATATTCGCAAACGATAATGCTTCTACACTTATATATATATATATATTAATATATATTATATATATATATATATAAAGTCTTATTATCTATGAATTCAGAATGGGAAACAAAATATCACATATTGAAGAGCCTCATGACAATATTACCATGTTTCTTATCTTTATAAAGAAAAATAAGAAAAAAATAATTTCCAAAACAAAATCCAAGATGATGTGGAATGCAACACATTCACAAAGAATATGTTGTTTGTTATGTAGAAATTATGGTGTAGAATTGCAACTGCTCATGAAATTTTAGTCAAATCACAAGATAGAATCTTAATCTACTGCTTTGTAAAATTCAATTCACAATTTAAAACCACAAGTGGAAACATGTATAAGAAAAACACATACATACCGTATTTTTCAAGTGGAAAGCAACTGTTAAAAAACCCTTATATTTTCTTACATGAATTTGAAGTAAATAAAGAAGTATTACAATTGCTTGCTCACTCTGAGCACAACTTGCAAGTGAATAACCTATCTCTCTACTCACTCAGAAGCTTTGACCCAAACTTAGTCAATTTTTTCATCAGCCCCTATTTCCTTATGCAATTCCTTGAGAAATTAAGCCCCTATTATTTAGTAAAATGCTCAAATTGATTGTGCAATTCCCAAGGTCAACTCGAGACCTAGAATTCTTTGCATGCACTAGCTATTTTGGGTTGATTGATCAGTTAACTGGATGAACACTAAGTTTCACTGAAGTCCCATTGAACAACTAACCTTCCACTAGTTCCTCCAATAGTTAGAACTAGTTTAAGTGAAGACAACTTGAAATAACTAACCTTGATTGCGACAAATTAGCAATCACACATGCTTAATTGAACTCTAACTCCTCTAACTCAAATTTATTTATCTACCCGACTGACAAGAACCATGTCACGTATGTTAATTGCATGCAAGTTGTCTGCTAATGTGGAAATTCATTTTTTCTCAATTTAATCAAAAGCAAACTCAAATTGAGAATTTCTTGTTGCATTTTTCAACACTCTCTCTTCACAAGAAAGGGATTTTCAGCCACCTCTATCCTACACCCATGGAACTAGAACTTCCCTCTTGATAAGGCCTTTTTCAAAATGTCAGTATCTTGTTCCTCTCTCAAAATTTATTGTAGCAAGATTATCCACCTCTGCACACAGTCCTATAAATGGTGATACCAAATATCTATATGCTTGGATCGATCATGAAATACATGATTCTTGGAGAGATTGATGCAACTCTGATTATCACATTAGATCATAGTTGGATCCATCATCTAGCAAAATAGTCCCACAAGTATCTTTCTCATATTACCTCACATGATGCTTGACTTGCACCCATGTATTTAGCTTCTGCTAAGCTAAGCACCACCAACATTTGCTTCTTGTTGTACCATGAAATAGTTGTAGACCCAATATTGAAAATGCCACCTGATGTATTATTTCAATTTGAGTGACTCCTTGCCCAATTTGAATCTATGAAGCCACACAGATTCACTCCCTTTATCTCTCTGTACCATAATCCAAACTAGGTAGTGCCTCCAAGGTACCATAAAACATGCTTAGTTTCCTTCCAAAATACTTTGGTTGGCCTAACCATAGGTTGGATCAACTGGTTGAATGCACATCACATACCTTGTCATGTGTTCACAAGGTACATTAGTGAACCCACAAGTTATCGATAAATAGTAGCATCCACTTCCTCACCTGAAGTGGCATCCTCCTTCCTCCAGTTGGTTACTAGTTCCCCATCACCTTGCCATACTTCCAACCCAAGGAAGTAGTGCATGATACCCATGTCCTTGATTTCAAATTCTCTTGCAAGGTCCTCCTTGCAAGATCTAATAAACTCCTCATCACTAGTTAAAATCAAATCATTAACATATGAGACAATAATAGGAAATTTAGCTTCTACGAAGATGAATAAAGAAGTATTACAATTGCTTGCTCGCTCTGAGCACAACTTGCAAGTGAATGACCTATCTTTCTGCTCATTCAGAAGATTTGACCCAAACTTAGTCAATTTCTTCCTCTTCTTGAGCCCCTATTTCCTTACGTAATTCCCTGATAAATTAGGCCCCTATTATTTAGTAAAATCCTCAAATTGATTGTGAAATTCCCTAGGTTGATCATCTAATTGCATGCAACACTTGTACTCTACTTACTATTGTATGCTTGATGTTACATTTCCTTAGAATCTCCACCACAACTGGAGAACTCGAATTATCTGCATGCACTAGCTATTTTGGGTTGATTGATCAATTAACTAGATGAACATTGAGTTTGACTGAAGTCTCATTAAACAAATAACTTTCCACTAGTTCCTCCAATTGTTAGAAGTTGTTTAAGTGAAGATAACTTGAAATAACTAACCTTAATTGCTACAAATTAACAATCACACATGCTTAATTGAACATTAACTGCTCTAACTCAAATTTATTGATCTAACTGAGTGACAAGAACCATGTCACCTCTATTAACTGCATCCAAGTTGTCTTCTAATGTGGCAATTCATTTTTTCTCAATTTAATCAAAGGAAAAATCAAATTGAGAATTTCACACTGCATTTTTCAACACCCTCTCTCAGCAAGAAATGGATTATCAACCACCTCTATTCTACACTTATGGAACTCAAACTTCCCTCTTGACAAGGCCTTTCTCAAAATTTCAGCATTTTGTTCCTTTGTCAGAATGTATTGTAGCAAAATTATCTACCTCCGCACACAATCTTGTGAATGGTGATACTAAATATCTATATGCTTGGATTGATCGTGAAATACATGATTCTTGTAGAGCTTGATGAAAATTTGATTATCACATTAGATCATAGTTGGATCCATGATCTAGCCAAATAATCCCACAAGTATGTTTCTCATATTGGTTCACATGATGCTTGAATTACAACCATGTATTCAGTTTCTTACGAGCTGAGCGACAGAAATATTTGCTTGTTGTTGTTCCATGAAATAGTTGTAGAACCAACACTAAAAATTCCACTTGATGTATTATTTGAGTTTGATGGACTCCCCACCCAATTTGAATCTATGAAGCCACACAAATTCGTTCCCTTTATCTCTTTGTACGATAGTCCAAACTGGGTAGTGCCTCTGAGGTACCATAAAACATGCTTAGTTTCGTTCCAAAATAATTTGGTTGTCCAAACCATAGCTTGGCTCAACTGGTTGAACGCACATCACATATCTCATCATGTGTTCACAAGGTACGTGAGTGAACCCACTAGCTACCAATAAATAGTAGCATCCACTTCCTCACCTGAGGTGGCATCCTCCTTCCTTCAGTTGGTCACTAGAGGTGTCTCCATGGGTTTGTAACTCTCCATGTAGAACTTATGTAGTATCTCATTTACATACTTTCCCTGAGAGACAAAGAGTTCCCCATCGCCTTGCCATACTTCCAACCCAAGGAAGTAGTGCATGATACCCATGTCCTTCATTTCAAATTCTCTTACAAGGTCCTCCTTGCAAGATCTGATCATTTGCTCATTACTAGTTAAAATCAAATCATCAACGTATAAGACAATAATGAGCAATTTAGCTTCTACCAAGATGTAATATAGGTTTTCATCTACTAACTTTTTTTGAAGCCCAAACCAATGAGATAGTTATTGATCCCAGTGTACTAAGCACGAGGTATATGTTTGAGACTGTGCAGTGCTCGATTGGGTCTGCACATATGAG
>APFE031630640.1:0-15880 GCA_000404065.3 Pinus taeda | reverse complement strand
TCTGAATGAACTGTAACATTATTGTCTTGCTGTTTATGGGAGTCTGTTTCAATCTTCTGAATAGAAACAGGTTCAGAATGATGACTCCACTTGTGTAATTCTTCCTACTGTAGCTTTGTCTCAAGCTGCAAAAACTCTATCTTTTCTTGTGCATTTTGTATACATTTTTGAATGTCAGCAATAATGTCTTTATTGATTATGATTGCGCTGTCAGCAGTGCATACGATTAGAGTTCTCAATAACTCTAATATTCTTTCAGGCTTAGCCATTTTTCTTAGCAGTGGGCAAATAAAGAATGTGAGCAATTATGCAATATCTTCTTCTACAAACAATATCAAGCCTTAATGGTAGGCTTTGGAGCAACTGCTAAGACCAACTTTCAACATATACCACTTAAAAATTTGGCTAAAAATAGTGAGCTTAAATTGTTGGAGAGAAACTCAAAAGGTAGATTCCCAATGCAAAATGGTACATGTAAAGACATAAATAAATACTACCTCAACCTGTTTAAAAAATTGAATTCATGTCCTATTCATGAGAACCTCAACATGCTCTCTTACCATGAAAAACATGCTCTCATCTTCGACTTATTGCCATACCAATTGTGTCGTCATCATCACACAATACAACACCCAAATCACTACTCATCTCTAACAGCCTGAATCTAGTAAAGCCTTCCAACAAATGAAATAGGCAAACCATGATTGATGTCACTACAACATACACCCATATTAAAGAATTCAATGACCCTTCTTCAAATATTCAAAAGCCACCACTTTACTTCAAACTAAAGCTGTTCATTAATCAAGAATATCACCTCTGGTCGGCAGAGATACCCGATAATTTGTAAAAATTTGAAGTAATCCGACATCCGATCAGAAACCCTTGTGCCTACACGAGCTACGGCTTCCGCCAGGAATCCACGATTGAATTGGCGTCCCCACGCAGATCCAAAATCCCCATGAAATCCATAAAGCTACATATATGATTGATTAAATTAAATTAAAAGTAACACGCAGCGGCGGCAAATTCACACTTTCCCTTTTATATGCAGAAGCTATCTTTCAGATTATGATTATAAAACCATTTCACAATCAATCAATCTCTGTATATGAGAGTTTCCTCCTTCATGGAAAATTTTGAACCTTTGAAATCTTCAATCAAATCCAATGACTTAGTTCATGCATATATGACTTGAACCCATGAAACAATGCGCCCATATTCCATTCGACATTATATTAATCGACCCAACCAGCACAAAACTCTGTATTTTCGACCCAATATCAATCATGTATATATTAGCAGATTAAATATTCAACTTGAATATGTTCAAGAATAAACGCCCACCAGACACCTTGAATTCACATTCATATAACCCAATACAGCAATGGTCCCACAACGAACCAAACAGCGTATGAATTCAACATTAATTGAATTTGATTAGAAGTTTATATAGCACACAGTGAAAACCAGAGTCACTATTGAAGCCGGTTGCCGAGTAAATGAGGATAGTTGGACTTCTGTCTACATGGATATATAACCATCACAGTTTTACAAAATCCTTTCAAAACAATTCCACGCTATTGCAAAGCATAATTGTTTAAATATACAGAAAGGCAAACTGAAGTCGTTAACTGGTTGAATGCTTAGCAATCAAAGGAGTGCTAATTAAAAATCTGTATTGATTTTTCTTTGGGCATCGATTCTTTCAGTCAACCAAACAACAATCCATTCAACTTTGAAATATGCGTTAAATACAATCAATCATCACAGCGAAGGATCGAAACTTGTATCGATTGCTAGGGCAAAGAATCGATGCTCCAAATTTATATGGAATCCTTTACCCAACTTACAATCAACCACAGTTCTTCACAAGGTTTCAACACGCATTACCTTTGCTGTGTCTGACAATTCGTGCCACTGTCAAGACTGATCAATACGTCGTCCAAATGCCTTTCAAAGTTGTTCATCTCATGGTCTTTATCAGCCAACGTAGCTGCAGTTCCCCAATGTGTGAATCAAATTCACTCAACGCTCTTTTCTTGAAGATGTTCCAGGCTTGCGCAGGGCTTTTATTCTTCTCCGGCACTTCTGCAAACAAAGCTCAACTCAACCTTTTATCATCCAGCTTACCACTCACTTGCTTGCACATCGACGACATATCAGCGTTCAAAAGGATATATCAGGCATTGATATCAGGCAGAAATAATTATGGTAGACAGAAAAACTTTAGGCAGCAGAGTCATAAATTATACAATTCTGGTGGAAGCGTTTCATGCGTCACTTTGCATTTAGAATCATGAAACCAAACACAGTTACACCTATTACCTGAAACATAAAATTTGATTTTATGTTTTGGTAGCTTGAACTTATCTAGCTTCAAATGAAGAACACTGGCAAGGCCTGCTCCACCCGCTGGACAATGATCTGAGAGAAGCGATTCTCTTCTATGGTGACCTCACACAGGCCACCTACGATGCCTTCAACATCGATCCCCACTCCAAGTTCTGCGGCAGCAGCCGATACGGCAAGAAGGATTTCTTCCGCAAGGTTTCGCTCGCCCCAAGGGACAATGAATGGGACTACCAAGTCACTCGTTTCTTATATGCCACGTCACGCTTTGAAACACAGGAAACCCATAAACGCAAGATGCAATAATGTATCTAAACGCAGGAAATGAAGGTATCTAAACGCAGAGAATAATAAAGAATCACAGGTGAATAATAGACATAGGGGCGTTTTGTATGCAGAGAGCAGCGACAGGAGCAGCGTTCAGACCAGTGGAAGCGTCAGAGCATGAGGTATGTCAGAGATTTCTATTTGGGGAATTGTTTGCAGAGAATGCAACTAAAATACGGCTGATAAAACATTCATGAAATGCAGAACTGACTTGCACAGAAAATCCATAAAATAAATGGCTCAAATTAATTATGCAGGGCAGGAATAAGCCTGCTCTGATACCATGTTAAACACACATGGACAGCAAGAGAGATATGAAAGATAAAACATGCAATACAATTTTTATTGACAAATGATATACATTTATAGTACATTATGTGACCGTTGGGTTTCACATCCCAGGTCTCTTGGACTCTTTTGTCATTTCGGCTTCCACACTACCCATTGAGGATTAGGTGTCAACACATACTAATAAATAACTTTTTATTTTTTTTATTTTCTTTATATAAATGTTTACATTGAATTTTTTTGTTACTTATTAATATATATAATATTATAATATATAATATATATAATATATATATATATATTATATGTTACATGTAAACTGCATACTAAACATTGAAGAAATGGCCAAATATCTCGAGTACAATGAATTAGAAAACGCTCATCAATGGAATAAGAAAATTTCTATCTCTATGTATATAGATATATTTGATCTTGAAATATTTTGAAAAGCAAGAAAACTTTCGGTAAAAATCACATCATTAGAGCTTTCCAATGCATTTCGAACCATCCAATGTGGTTCATCGTTAGGACAAGATGAAGAACCAAACCTTGGCATCAAGTTAAATAGATGAAGAGAAAAAAAATTAGTCGTTATAATATAACAATGAGATTTGACTAAATAAATAGTATTTATTAATAAATAATATTTTAATATAAAGAAATAATTGTTAGAATATAGTTGTTACTATTGAATTAAGGAAAATAATTGATCAAAAGTACAAATCTAATGAAATGAATATCTAAAATAAAAATAATATTTAGGTCAAGTTTAAGTAATCAAAACAATAAACAATTAATAAAATAAAAATAATGATGATGATGATGATGATTAACATCCACTAATATCAATGTGGTCTATCAGACCTCAAGAAAAGAAAAAGAATCTAAACATGATTCTTCAAAATCTTGTTTCTATGATAAAAAAGACGGGAAAGAAGGGCTCCAATATTGCTATTAATAGTTGGGTTGGCTTAATAAGTCAAGAAGATTGGAAGTGTGGCAGATGTTAGGGAATTGAGAGTGGATGTGAGTAAGAGTTGAATAGTCTAAAAGGAATTTTTTTCATCTTCCGCCTTCTTAGTATCACAAATATGACAGATTCTATCATTCCAGGGAATCTTAGGAGTAGACCACCGCCTGGTTTCACTTTGAAGCTCATGAGAATTATTTCTTATCCTAGCAATGTTCATTTTTTTCTTAGTGCTAATCAACACAGAGAGATAGTTCGGGTTACCAAGGGTGGGGTTGATCACCTCCTTATAGTATCTTAGCTTCCTTTTACCCTCCAGCTCCTTATCATCCCACAACTTGTCCTTAAAATTGGAGGTAATAGTATCTTTGACACTCTCTTTGCTTCCCATGATGATCTCCTCCTTAATCCCCAAATGGTTGAGCCAAGATTGGGCATCCTTATGCCACCCGTGCTTAAGGCGAAGGTGTGGGCTTTGACTAAAGTTAGGAGCAATTTTTGGGAGCCTATTGGGTTCCATGTTGTAAAGCTTCTTCTTATACATCAGAAACCTAAACATAATTGTACTTTCAATGGGGGACACACCAACTTCGATCAAGAGGATAGGATAGGGAGTATTTCCCTTGATCTTGAGGTTATAGGATAGGCCAACTTAGAGAGAGCTCCAACACTGAACTGACAAAATGTTACCAATTGATCCTCAGAAGCCTTTTTATGGATGTGGTCTCTATTTTCTTCATTTTCCTCCTCACATGCAACTTGTGACCTTTCACCTCCCTTTTCTCCTAATTTCCATTATTTTCATAAATAAATATGCCAAAAATTCATTTTTTCCTTTTAATGACTTAGCCATTGCCCTTGCCAATTTCCTTAGCCATAAACAACCAAATGAACACTCCCTAAGATGTCTTGCCCAACATTTAGCTTGGAATAAGTGTCCCATCATCCGTGGTTATGTTTTTTTTTTCAACTTTTATTACATGGAATTTTCACCAGGGTTGTTACACTCCCACTTAGGTTCAATTTTTGCATATGCCAGGTTGAGCTCATAATGAACATTTCTTATAATGGCTTTGAGCCAAGTTGTCTGAGCAGTGCCTCCAGGATTTTCATGTCTCCCAATTGATAAGAACATCAACTATATTTTTATTGAAATTTGTGGCATGGCAATAATGAGCCTAGAGCTATTTTTTGGCATGTAACAATCGCCTTAAATTTGTATTTTGAGCCAATATTCATTCCTCTATACATTTTCTTGTAAATAATTGTTACAAAAATGATTGTGTGTATATATATATATATATATTGATATATTGTACAAAAATTGTTATAAAATGGAAGTGAGAGAAAGAGTATCCCCAATTACACTTCTCATGTTCCACTATAAACACACATATAAAAGGTGTTGGTTGTTTATATGGGCATTTAATAATGAACCAACCTTCCATAAATATTAGCCTCACAATTAAGCAGGTTAATTTTATCCAAAGAACATCATGACCAAATGAAGGATTGGTGCATTAGAATGCATATGTCTACATTCATATATTGACATGGATGCACATACACTAAGTTGTGATATATTTAATGCATTTTACTCACACCTATATCATATGGATTAGTTTATCATGTTTTAACCTACTAAGATGTAATATGCAATAAGACATGCATTGTCACATAACCACAAGTAGGATTTATATTCCAATACTCCCCCATACTATAAATTTATTGCATTGTTGTCATCTCTCTCTCTCTCACAAAGTCTACAGTAGTTCACTTGGGCATCTACATCACATACATTGGTCATCAATTTCTGATGGCCATATAAAAGGATCACCATCCACCGAGTTACATGAGTAATTGGTTGTTTTAATGGCCAACCCAATAGCAAATCCTCTCTAGTACATTGTTCATCAACTCTCTACAATTATGCAATATTTTGATCACTAACTCACCTCACATACATTCACTCTAAGATTGAATCATCTCCAACACTCTGTAATTAAAGACCTTAAAATTTTTGCACTTTTATTCATGATCCCGATTAAGCTCTGAAAAAGGTACTAGCTACATTATTTTATTAGTTCAAGTGGTTCATTTTACAAATCTAACTTGGAAAATCTTGTGCCAACTAATTTACTATATCATTTATAAGATATCCACTTAGCTCACAACCATTACGCTAACAACGTACTTGAATATAAGGTCTTATAGATACATGGGGGAAAAAAGCCTAAAAACTCAAGTAAGTGGCCATGCCAACAAACTTAATCATTGTGTGAGGGGTCCAACCCATATAGTACCTATTAGATATGCAGCAAGATTTGGCAAGATAAGAGTACCCACTCTTCCTTGATAGAGTTAAAAATAATAACATTAAGATAGATAAAGTGCAATGTTGTGCTTAAAAAAATACTAGCTACTTTAACTTCCTACTAACAAATGATGTTTAAATAGAAAACTATTGAATGAATTTTTAGGACCATTGTCTTCCTAACAATGTCTAGAAGACCTCAAACATTTAATGATGCACACTCCAATAAAACCTCAAAAATGGAAATCCATATCCTCACCCACCAAACCCACAAATGAATTATAAGGTTTGGAGAAATAATACTCCTCTGCAGTAACAAGTAATGTCCATGAACCTATAATGTTCTTCATTGGTTTTTGTTGCAAGTCCTTGGACATTTCATTGCCTTGAGGGTTCTAAATTAGAGGCAGATATTCAGCCCTTCATATTTAGAATAAATTTAATGGGCAATTAATATTTACAATTTACAATCCATATAAAATTTATGTGACATCCGAGGGCGCTTAAGTTTTTCAAGGTGTTGGTTAATCAATTCAAACTTATAAATAATGGCAAGTTTTATCCCAAATTATAGGATGTAATCAAGGGACAATTTTATAGTCTAGGGCTAATTAAATTCGAATAAACAAAATCATAATTAAAATTGAAGTAAATAATGAAAACAAATGTGCAGAAAACAAATTAGATCAAACAATGTTTTTATTATCAAGTGGAAGAGTTGTACATTACTCTGTAAAGTCTTTAGTGGTAACTGTTATGGTAACTTGTGCATTCTAAGTGCGTCGTTCATTGTAAATATGATGGTAAATTGTGCACTTTAGATGCTTTCAATGTTTTAAGTCCTTTTCTTGAGTGCATCCGGTTTGACATTTATTATGTCATGTCCCTTCATCTTCCATTTTTGGCATTGCCCCTCTTATGAGACCCTCCAAAAGTCCTTGATGAAATTCTAGATGTGACTATTTCTGTGCATGTCTCTCAATTTCCATATCATAACCCCATCCACTAACTTTCCTAATTATGTTAGCGATATGATTTCATCATGGTCCCTTAGTAAGAGTCCATTTAGGTCCTATCATGGCCTCTTAATGACCTTCTCAATTGTTCCATGTTCACCTTCCCTAATTTGTTCCTCAACATGTCTATTAGAAGTAGTCCACTTCACAACCCTCAAGACACCTTGCCCTAGACTAATTTCTTCTCAGGGTGCCATGTCCCCTTTGATTTACACTCTTCCATTTCCTTTTATTACTTCTATTCTTTTGTCACCTTGGATCCATTGCCACATATCTCACACCATGTTTTCCAAGAACAATCTTGATACAAATGTTTTAGTGTCTCTTTCTAATCACTTAATTACATTTGTCCACATGATTTTAACTAGTGTCCACTTTCTTATGTCCTATGTTTACTCTCCCCTAACGTCCCTCTAAAATCTTCTCATCTACCCTTGATACCATATTTACACCATTTTTTACAAGGACAATTTTGATGCAAATATTTTAGTGCCTCTTTCCAATCACTTGATTACATTTGTCCACATAGTCCCGACTAGTGTTCATTTTTTATATTCAATGATTACTCTCTTCTAATGTTCCTCTTATGCCTTTTTCTCTACCTTAACCTTGTGTATCGATTTCCCATCAAAAATTTGTTTAATAACATATATACATAATAAGCTCACCATTAATCTTATCATTATAATTTAATGAATTTAAAATTATTATTTATTATAACTTAGTAAATTTAAAATTATTATACATTAAAATAACACTCCATTACCATATAATCTTTATTGTGTTTTAAATTAATCATCTTTTGCTGAGGAATGAAGTTGAATTATCCATCTAACCTTTATTTAACCTAATAAAAAAACCTTACGCCTCAATCAGTTCTCTTTAATTCCTTAAATAAATAAATAAACTTTACACCTTAATCATTTTTCCTTCATTTTTCCTTTGGATCCTTACCCTTATCCTATATATAACATGACCATGAAACATACACCTTACTAGAATATGGCATTCCCTTATCCTTATAAATGACACGGCCCATTCCCTTGTCCTTATAAATGAAATCATTGAAGTATGAAGCATACACCTTACTAGAATATTGCAAACCTTTTGATGTCTCTATCTTCACTATTCTACTCATACAATCCACATAAAACACTTATGTATGGCATATTCATTTAATACGAATCTAACATAAATTGTCTTAGGGTTTAATGGCTCATATGGATCTAGGGTTTGAAGTTTCCATTATATTGAAAATTGTTATCTAGGATTGAAAAAAAGCCTAGGTGGCACATGAAAGCCTTAGTCATATCTGCATGTTCCCTCATTACTCTTGACTTCTAGGGTTTGTAGGTAATCTAGGGTGTATGGTAACCCCTAGTATTGATTGAAGAAGAGGATGATCTAATTTTTGCTAGATCTAGGGTTTGTACCTGAAAACCCTAGGATTCCATCCTCCATTATTGCATAGAAACCCTAGATTGACAAATTGACATCATGCTTTTGGTATCACATATTTTGCTTGGTTGTATTTTTCATTAAGTATTTCAGGTATAAATATTATGGCTAAATTTAGAGGGAGCACTTCAAGGAAACCCTACAAGGTTTGTAAAAGGAGCAACTCAAGGTATGTCTAAGACCATAAGATTTTGTAGCTAAAGTTATTCATTAAAAGATACAATCATTTTGAAATTTTCCTTGTATTACTAGTTTTATTATGTTTAAGGTTTTGAATCATAAGGATTCTTGTTAGGGTGATTAATCATTATATTAAATCTACCCTTTTCATACTATCTCTTATTTGATCCTTTTTGCTGAAACTCTAACGTTTAGGGTTCACTGTAAATCCCTAGGCTCTTGATCCTTAGGGTATGTTGACAATGAAACCCTAACCTATTTAGAGTTTGATATTAAAGAATAGAATTCATGATGAAATTCTACTATCATCATGTTTAAGGTTTTGATTTTGTAAAACCCTAGCATTTTAGGGTTTTCTATGATATTTAGAACATCTAATGAAACCTTATATTTGGAGGGTTTCATGAATTAGGTTTCAAGGTTTATTACCAAAACCCTTGTAATAATCAAAGTCAGGTCCAAAAGGAATGAAACCCTAGGAGCATGTGCTTCCATATGTTTGGAACCCTAGCCTGGCCAAATTGTTGTATATCTAATTTTGAAGTTAGATATGTGTATCTAGGGTTTACAATAAAAGCCCTAGTAAGAGATTGATATAAGGAAATAATAATGAAACCCTAGATATGAAATGCTAGTATGTTTGTTGATATCCTTTTACTAATGAAATCTAGTGTCTGTGACAAAACCCTAGTATAGTTTGACATGAAATTCTAGGGCACAATATTGAAGCCCTAGATGTAAAATGTCATGATTGGATTGCTAACTTGATTTAGTTGTTGATATCTTAGGCTTTAATTTTCGATGATGTAATCTAGGGTTTGTAATAAAACCCTAGTAAGTTGTTCAAGTGAAAAATATAAAATGTGTACCTCTTGTTCATTATGACCTAAGTAGGTGTTAAGTATTTGATTGTTTTGATGCTTCCTTTACATGATAACCCTATTTTGAGATAAGTCGACACAAAACCCAAAATAAAAGCCAACCCTTTACAAATAAAGCTATAAAAACCTCTATTCAAAACCAGAATGAGAAATGGCTTGGATACCAACATCCACAAACCAAAACGACAGGGATAAGAAATACCTCTAAACTTGTTATCCACAAGAGACGAATTAGAGTATATAACCACCAATTCGAAAACAAGGCTGAACTTTGTAGAATGCAAATAGAAAACAAAAAACGCCAATACCTCACTAAAACCAACATTTAAAAAAAAAAAAAATTAACAAAAAAAAAACACCAATAAAATTCTCTCCTCACATATAGAGTCCAAACCCTCATCAACCAAACAATACATTACAATACTCAAATATCAAGTTCATATACAAAGTTATAGAATCCAAACCCTCAATAACCAAATAGTATATTACAATACTCAAATATCAAGATCCTATATAGGAGGTTGAGGAAAGAGCCCTCACCTCCACTTCTCTGCTTAACGTACCTCTACCACCCTATAACACCCACTCTGCATTTATAATAAATGGAAATCAGGTATAAAACCCAAATCCCATTAGCTATCTCGTGCCACACCATTGCGAACAAAAAAAAGGGTTGTAAACCTCACACTATATCCAACAAAACATCTTTCCCTCCATCGTTCCCAACCCCATTGGGGAATTACAACTCTTTGGTTATTTGAAACATTACCTAGTGAATATATGATGGACGCAACCTTATCATCCTCTATCATCGATATTATTTCCTTGCTTTTTACGGGGTGACGTGGGGTTGCTTTGTAGTATTTTATGGGGCTCCCTTCGGATCATATACCATTATGCATTGCGTGTAAAGGAAATCATTTTGCTTTTGGGATATCTCTCTAGTTGAGAGGGAGGGCATAATGTGACAAATGTAATAAAGACCTTGAAGAAAGAATAAAGATCATGGTTGAAGCATTACAGATAGATATTGGTGAGTGGAAAAGTTGTAAACAAGACTTGGATAATATGGAAGAAGTGTTGAAGTTGAGTTTAGTGTTGCTATAGAAGTTAAAGAAGAAAGCTTCCTAGATATGTTTGAATAATATGATGATGACTTAAACAACGTCAATATATTTGAGAACCCTATATATATATATATATATAAAGTTAATTAATTGGGGTTGTGATTGTGCAAGATCTCTTTATAAGAAGGTTGAACATTTGAAGAATGCTTGGACTGGTGGATATATCTGATTTAGTTGATAAGGAGAGATGAAGCATCTTAGAGTGACAAGATACTTGGGAGGACATTTGATCGGCCTATTTGTTGATGTCCTAATCCTGAAGTAGGAAGGGTGATGTTGGTCTTGGAGCTCTGACCTTGGATATGCACCTAGATCCCTAGGTTGATGTTAGAGTGAAATCTTGATGGTACCTAGAATGGCTAAAGCTTAGAACACACCTTAGTCCCACCTGATTAGATACTCTGGTCAAGTATCTAGTTTGTAGCACGACATGTGTTGTGGCTCTTCGTAGAACATATCATTTTGAGATCTTCCATGTACCTCTATATATTTGTAATTATGAATACCTGCCTAGTTAAGAGGGAGTGTTGAAGAATGTAACTAGTGTCGGTCTTCATAATTGAAAAAAAAAACTTTTATTATAAGAAATTCACTTATTAAAGCATAGTTTTCATGCTTGGGTCAGTGGTCAATAGGTCAAAAGCACCCATTGCGTGTCCTAGGATTTTTGTATTAAGTCAAAGTCAAAATCATTATGTAAAAGATCCTCCTTGGGCTCATTATATCAAAGAAAGAATTTTTTTTATTGTGTCTTTCCCCTCCGTCTAGTCTCCATCAAGTCGACCTCCAAATGCATCAAGTCGGCCCTCAAATGGATCCATTCAGTCTACCTTTCAAAGAAGCTTCATCGACTTGTTGTGCTCTACAAACAACCCCCCATTTCATGTTATTTTTATTCATATTAAAATGTGAAATGGGTCCCTTTGAAATAAAATTGATATCAAAACTTTTACTTAACAAAAGGTCCGATAATCAAATGAGCGCTTTATAAAAACCCTTTTTAAAGCAATATCCATTTAAAAGAAATAAAGCAAGTTTCGGTCATTGCGATAAAGCGATCGCAAGATCGCATATCGCAATGACATGAGGGACATATAAAATGGCACAAGGCTTTCCGCCGATGCGATATCGTGTTCGGCGATCGGCGATCGGCGATATCCAATGCACTACCAAAAGCGCCCCATATCAATACCCCCGATGCGATAAGCTATCGGCAATTGGCGATCGGCGGGTCCCCTTGTTTGAGTCTTAATACACATAAGCCTTTCGCCGATGCGATATCACAATCGGCGATCGGCGATACTCGATGCAACTGTTAAAGCGGACTTGTTATAATCCCCGATGCGATGCGATAAGGCACGATTTTCCATAGAAAGACGTTAAAGTGATTGGAAAGCTCAATTCACTCATATTTAAGGCATAATCACTCCCGCTCAGCCGCCAATACGTCCATTGCATGCTTAAAAAGATCTCTCAACCAAATAATGATATAATGGGCATTTATAAGGTGGCAGGTTCTATATGGCCATTTAATGGATTCAAGTCATAAAATCTTTCTATGGATTATCTCCACGCCCGTTTTAAAAGCTGAAAATATTGCTTCGCATCTGTTCATTTGCTATCAATTGCAAGTTTTATCGCTATCTCTCTGTGTTACGCCAAATTGCCTCTCTGTGCAGAATTCAGTCATAAACAGGAGTTCGAGCATGATGGGTAAGAAGTCTAAGAAGACCGCAGGTGCTTCCAATCCACCAGTCGCAGGGCAAGCCGCTGCAAACAGCAAGAAAGGCCTAATATCCGACACAACATGCACAGGCCTCACCAGAGCGACTTGGCAAGGCACCTATGACTTAATTGAGGCCGAGAAACCAGAGCAGACGGTAGCAGAAGCTACCGCGGATTCATTTAAAAAGTCGGACTGCACTCTCAAGGATTTAGCTGATTCTTTCCTTCACAGGATAGCAGCCAGGGAGCAAATTCTCCCATATACAGACGTAGTGCGATGGGCGATTGAAGAAATCCCCATCATGGACAGAACTTTTACCACAAGAGATGGAAGGATTTTTGGATCGTTCAAGCCAGAAGACCTGAGGCAAATGTATCATTTGCCCGAGCCGGAGAAGATATACAACAGCGCCTTCTTGGAGAAGTTTGCGAGTGAGAATGAGATTGAGTCCGAACCTATCAAGGACTGGAGGCAAAATCCGAATAAACACAAGCACGAATCTTCCGGTAAGTACTCGGTCGATTCTTTGGCCTCTCCTTATTGCTATGCGGGTATAATGATGTGTAAATTATGGGGTTTACACGACTCTGCCATTTTTACCATTGAAATGGTTCCTCTTATGGAGGCGGCAGTGAACAGCATGATTATGGATTGGGCTACTATCCTTTCGGATAAGCTAGCAGTAGCTATTCGTGACTTTAGGAATAAAACTAGAGTCACTGAAAGGAAAATTCCCCCATTCTACTATAGTGCATATATCCTAGATACCTTATGTTTCAATTCCGAATTCCCGGTTCTTGGTTGGAGGTGGACTGCACAAGACCCCTCGCCCATTCATATATATCATAGAAAGTTGTGGAAATCGTCTTATAAAAACCACTTGTATCAGATTTGTAATGGATTCATGGTTCCCATTTATTATTCAATTTTTGATAAACCCATTTCAAGGATCTCCTACCTAGCCTCCTTTGATTTGCCAGCAGTGGCTAGTTGGCTTGGGGAAGAGCATTTTACCTATATCAGAGTGTACGGCAGCCAAGCCAATCCTCATGTCCTCCCCTTATATGTTCTTGATAAATTGCTAGCGAGGGAAATTGCATATCAGATTACAGCTGAGAGTACTACACAGATTCTCAAAAAGGAGAAGAAAAGGGGCTGGCCTACTTTTCCCTTCAGATGTGGTGTCTTTACCCTGCATGATCTCAAACATGCGGAAAAAGAAGCCACAAAGATTCAATCTTTAGCTCTGGCTACAATCTTGAATAGAGCATTTGACCCAAATCAAAAGGCCTATGCCGCATTGGAACATGCCAAATTAACAACGTTTGAACATCAAGAAGATATGTTCGATGACATGTTCTCTTCAAGTGAAACAATAAGTCAAGCCAAAGGACTCGCCAAGATGAGATACAATGATGAAGGGTTAACTGAGTTTAATAAACTTAGAGAGCAGAGGTTGCAAACTCTGCCTCTAGATTTATTAGCGCTAACCCCAGCAGCATCATCAAGCGAGCCTGGTCAGCAACAGACAAAGGAACCTCCTGCTACAACAAAAGATCATAATAGCGAGCAGGAGGAACAACAGACGAAAGACCAAGAGGAAAAGCAGAAGAAGGAACAGGAAGAACGGTTAAAGAAAGAGCAGGAGGATAAACAACGAAGGGAACAGGAGGAACAACATAAGAAAAAACAGGAACAAGTACAGAAGGAATCTCAAGCTAAACAGGCCACCACCGATACTACCACAGACCCCAAATTGCTCCAGGAATGGTAGCAGTTTGATTTTATCATTAGTGGAGGAAAAGACTCAAAAAGTACAGACACTCCTAAGACCAGCGATATGCAGGATGATACTTCATCTCGGGTTCTGAGTGGAACCAGCGGCACACCCAATACTAAGAAAGTAGAGCTAATCCTGAAAGATCCCAGCGATCAAATCATTTTGCAAGTAGAAGATATTCCTCCATTGGATGTTTTCTACAGCGCGAAGCACAGAGCAGTGGTAAAACGATCAAGGAAGAGGCGAAGGCTTGATCAACCTTCTATCTTTCCAGAACAAACGGTCACGGGCAATGTAGTGTGGAAGGAGAAATTGGATCCCTCCGATGATTTAACTAAATTGTCATAGTACGCTGGAGCCTATTCAGCTGCAACCATCGACAAAGCATCGGAGGTGAGTCTTTTATTAAAGACTAAAGACCAAGAAATCTCCACTTTACAGACAGAATTAGCCGAGATAAAGCAGAGGGTAATGCAAGCAGAGGAGCAGTTAGCGACACAACAACAGAGGACAGCGCAGGCAGACGAACAGTTATTGGTGCAACAGCAGATAAATAATCAATTGACTCAGCAATTGGAAGCAGAGAAGCAAAGGATTGACCAGGCTGCGATCCAGAAACAGAATGAATTAAAAGAGGCATTGGAAAAGTTGAAAGCAGCGAACGAGCAAATGGTGAAAACCAAGGATGAGCAAATCGCTCAAATAACATCCCAGCTAGAAAAGATAAAGGGAGATTTGCAGATAACAAAGTTCAGGAAAGAGGCAACGTTGATAAACAATGCGCTAATATCGCAAATTAAACTCTTGTGTCAACAAATCGCTCAAGCGGAGCCACTCTGCGAATTAACTACATCCATAAATGAGCAGGTAGAGAAAGCTAGGGATGACTTGAATCAAGCCGATGAAGCTATTACTGCACATCTTGAATGGCAAGATTCGAATTCGGGAAAAGCCTCCAATTTGCCCAGGATACTTGAGGTTCATAAAGATATACTCTTCACGGAATGGCACACTCAGGTGTTAAAAGCAGAGAGAGCAGCTTCGAGATGTAGATTAACTTCCAGTAATTTGGTTGACCTACTTAACAACACTCTCTACTTAGCAAACATGATTTCCCAGTGTACACTGGGAAAGATCACAACAACGAATGCATTGGAACAAACGTGTTATCCTGAGTTAGAAGGCAGAGGAAGATTAATCGCCGGGGTTAATAGTTTAAACATGGAAACATATTGGCACTTCCTAGTCAAGCCTCATGAACAAAGAGCCGCCCTGAAATGTTTAACAGATGCCATCGAGTATATGATTCCCGACATCCAAGATGCCACCTATGCTGCCCAGCTTAGTTCGCACCTCAACAAACCTCCTGAAATTGAGCCAATGCTTGCCATTAATCGGCTCAGATTCAAAGGAAAGCAGCCAACCGAATGAATCATCCTCCAGCTCCCCAGATCGCCAGCC
>APFE031630634.1:0-10125 GCA_000404065.3 Pinus taeda | reverse complement strand
CGAATATAAGCGTTGGATTCGAGGTAGGCTCTCATCATCGGCCTTTGCTTTGCAATTAGGAACCTGCGTGTTAGCGTTGTTTGATTGTTGCTAGACCCCATTTAGGCTAGTGGGATCGCCTCTGTCCGCAGAGGGGATTTACCTACACAACACGTCCTCTCATGCATTTTGCACATCTAAAAGAAAAATATTAATGCTTTTAAAATCTATGATTGCCTTCCCCGGCAGCGGTGCCAAAATGTTGGTCACTTTAATTGTTTATTAATTCAAACAACTAAGTGCTACATAAATTGTCAACCCAAGGAAGTCTATTTATTTCAAAGGCAACTACGCACTATATGTGCTCAATCTCAAAAGCAATAAAGTTGTAGTAATAAATATTTAGTCACACCTTGCTCCAAGCAAACTGAATCTTCACTCTGAGTTACAACAAAAATAATCTATTGCAGACAATTACCAAAGAATGCTTAATTTCATTAAAAGAGTAATCTAATGAAAAAGAATCAATTTGCAAAGGAAAACATTATCTATGTTGTAACAGAGAACAGGACCCTATTCCCAAAGCAGGAATCTTCAGCACCTGTTCCTGATTACCATGCTTGCCAACTCACTCTGTAAACTCAATTGCTAATGAAGCACTCATGAACTAAGTGTAGATGAACTAAGTAATGCAACAATCAATTGGAAAACAAAGTTTAGCAATAATGCATAAGCAACATTCAATAAACAGAAATTTTAACAAGGTATGGATAAGAAACACACTTAACACACTGCAGAAATATAATGGGTGAATCTTGTGATGAAGGTGGGCCTTGTCCTCCTCACAAGATTCCCCAGGAAACGAGAACTAGAAAGGAATGTTCATAATAGTATTTTATTCATCCATCAATATGTCATGTTACAAAAAGATTCCAGTTCTATTCCTTTAGCTAGACCTTCCCACAGTTTGTTTGTCCCCCTCTAATGTAGATGTCTCCTCTTTTTAAAGAGGAGACATCTATTACAATAGATTACATTGTAAATCCTATTTTAACCCAATAAACCAAAATAGGGAAATTAGTTTTCCCATCAACAAAATGTTGTTACAGTAATGCTGACTTTGGATCGTGGTCGTTACATCCAATGTAGCAGCTCCTTCGATGATCTTCTTTTGTTGCTGTCAAATCTAGGATGCAAATCAAAACTATTTCAGCCACAGGATTTGGGCGTCGTTCTTACTGTTTCAGCAACTGTAGAAGTAATCTTGCAGTCTCCAGGTTGTTTCAGCAACATGGACTGCACATTGTTCTTTAACTGTTTCAGAAACTATCTGATTCAATGATTAACTATGAAGATAACGTAATTATATGTAAAATAATTAAACATATAGTAATGAGAAGAAATATTGTGTACCTTTGGAACAAATGGGTTAAAGTAATAATATGAACTTAAAATATAGGTTGGAAAAGGATGACATAATGGCAAAATATATGGTCAAAAAGGGACAATATGGGATCCCAACACTTCACTTGGCCAGAAACCGCAAAGGGAAGAAAGGAAAAATTACCTAAAATTGATGAAGCTCATAAGTCAATCATTTTCCGAGAATGGGAAATAAACATGAAGCAAGTCGAGGCCTAAATTAATGAAGTTTTAGATTTATCCAATTCTATTATTGAATCTATAAATGATTCTTTGCTGCAAGAAAATATCATCTCTACGTACTCTGAATAATCTCTTCTAGATGTCAAAATATTGTTGAAAGATTGGCTGGAACATGTACAAAAATGGCTGAAAAGATCGAGCAGTTATCAAAGATTGATCTGGAGCATAACTAGTAGTTTGTTTTAAAGCCTCATAGTCAATGGTTGGTACTCAGGAGCCTATCAAATGTTGCCACCCAGATGTTGTCACCTTTGAAGGCTGCCATATTTACTAGCCAGATGTGGATTAAGCCAAAACTTCCTCCCAAGCTCACCAGTCTTCTCAACATTTACATGCTACATTGACAGACCATTGTGAAATCTTCATATTAAGTTCAAAATTGTTGTAACAAATTCCTTTTTTGGACATTTATTGTTATAGTTTTGATGTTTAATTTCAGGAGAGTTTGTTGCACTCTCTTTTTGTTTTGGTTATAAATTTCCCTCTCTGAGACAGGAGAGGGGGTTTTAAATTTTGAGAAGAAAAGGCTTGATTTGCACTTTTGTATTTAATTTTTTCTTATAACAAAGTTGAACCACCAACAGTTCTAAAATGTGCAGTTTCTCAGTCTCTCGGGTGCTATTAGCCATTGAATTTATTTCTTTGCTTTGAAAGGAGTTGTTTAATTGATTTTATATTGTTCATTTATATATGCTTTAATCAGTTTTTCATGATCACTTTTTACATGTTTGAATGAAATTTAATCCATACATTGAGCAACGAAATATATTCCATATATGATTTTTTATTAAAATTAATTAATTAACTATTTAATTAAATTATTTTTCCTTAATCAAATTTAATATCGTAATCACATAATAATCTTCATTATTGTGTTTATTACGAGATCTTCTAAAACATATGATTTCAGCTTGCCCAGGTAATATAATAAATTATAGTAATTGAAAGCTAAATAGTTAAAATATATCATTAATCTTTAGATCCTATTATCATCATCACTCATCTATCTATATACAGTGTTATGTGAAAGGATAATTGGTCCCATAATTCCAATAGGAGCCACTATCCCAAATGAAAAATGGTATAATTGGGGCCCTCACAAGCTCGTTTTCCCCCAATGGTGGACAGAATAACATCATCAACAATCTCCTACTCCAAACTATGTGGGGTCTAATAATCTTCATTATTGTGTTTATTACGAGATCTTCTAAAACATATGATTTCAGCTTGCCCAGGTAATATAATAAATTATAGTAATTGAAAGCTAGATAGTTAAAATATATCATTAATCTTTAGATCCTATTATCATCATCACTCATCTATCTATATACAGTGTTATGTGAAAGGATAATTGGTCCCATAATTCCAATAGGAGCCACTATCCCAAATGAAAAATGGTATAATTGGGGCCCTCACAAGCTCGTTTTCCCCCAATGGTGAACAGAATAACATCATCAACAATCTCCTACTCCAAACTATGTGGGGTCTAATAATCTTCATTATTGTGTTTATTACGAGATCTTCTAAAACATATGATTTCAGCTTGCCCAGGTAATATAATAAATTATAGTAATTGAAAGCTAGATAGTTAAAATATATCATTAATCTTTAGATCCTATTATCATCATCACTCATCTATCTATATACAGTGTTATGTGAAAGGATAATTAGTCCCATAATTCCAATAGGAGCCACTATCCCAAATGAAAAATGGTATAATTGGGGCCCTCACGAGCTGGTTTTCCCCCAATGATGGACAGAATGACATCATCAACAATCTCCTACTCCAAACTATGTGGGGTCTAATTGAGACTTCACATCGGATAAACCCTCTTCTGTTTTGGCGAATTCCAGCGCCCTCAACACACTCTTATTTATTTTCATTGATAAGCGCACTCAACACACTCTTATTTATTTTCATTGATACTATTGTTATAACCCTGTCTTATAAACATATCCCTCTTACCATCTGCACAAGTCTTACTATGCATGTGTTCATATTTGAATCAAATAGGTGATGGTTAATCATATAAAGGTATACTCTACTATTTTCTCACTTGAATGTGGTATTACATTTTTGTAACTACTAGATGTTTACTATATGGTTTATAGAATTCATCCAGAACTTTCTATGTCTCTTCACACGTACACATGGTATTAAAATGTGTTACCATATCAACGTTTAAGCTTGGAAAATTAAGATTGGGTTTTCAAACCTTTAATGGCTACCTCTCTTTTTACCAAACCTTCATTCATTCACGTGGAATTTGTATTCATCCTTTTCATTTTAAATTGTGATACCTCGAAGTTTGTTTAATATTTGAACTGTCTCCATCTAATTATGGTATTTTTTTTCAAGGCCCTCTTTATAAATATTTTAGTATGCTGCTAATAATGGCGTGTTTAAAATATGATGGGTCAACGGTTGGAGTTTTCCAACACATTTTATCACCCATAATACTATTCTATTAATATTCTATATAAGCATAAATAATATTCTATTATTTTTCCTTTCATGGTACAAAATTCAAAGTTTAAATATATAGCTAGCTCATTTTCATTTCGTACTTTAAAAATTATAATTAAACACATAATTATTTTTCTTTTTTTTCACTATATAAAATTTGAAAACCAAAACATAATTATTTTATTTTCTTGATCAAACTAAAAGTTATTGTAGGTAGAGATATGGCTCCTCCCAACCTTGATATTGCAAAACAACCAGTGTCCCCTCGAGCAAATTTATTTATGTCTTTGTTCTCTTGCTTCTCTTCGATCTCCTCTTTTCTTAGAATGAGACAAAAGATTTTTATCCAAATCTCATATACCACTCTTTTGGTGATTACTAAGTGCATCCACCTCACCAACACGTGGTAGGTAGTTATCACTCATTAATGAGTTTTTGTTTTACACTCCTGAAAACAGCTGCTTGTCCTTTAGGAAACAATTAATTGGCCAATATCATAATTCCTTAATAAATCTAGTCATCTAGATTAGATGTTTGGGACTTATTGATGGGTAATAAATATTCCACAATAATTTGCAGCCTCATCTCTTTCCACCATTTGTACTCAAAAACTAATTTTCCATGTTTCTTTATTTACAAAAATAAAACATCATAATTACAAATTTATGATCAATTATTATCAGTATTAAATTACTGATAATTAAAATTTTCAAATGTATTTTCAGACTAGCACACTTAACTAGGAACAAATATATGCACATTTAATTACATAAAGTATCAATCCAAGGGATATCACACTCTGACTCCTACAAGGAATATGTTATCGCTTCCAACGTGTCACCTGCAAGGGAAGGGAGATTTTTCTGACAAAGTGCAGATGCAGAGGGGAATCATACATTGGCGTGGTGAGAGGGCATTAGGCTATAGGTGTTGTGTATAATCCAGAGACGGAGGAGGGGATATTTGTTCCTACAAGCTTCTCTCGTAGGTGCAATGTCTGTAAAGTATTCGTTGAAAAGCATGAATGAGATACCTTCCTAGGGAGTGGCAAAGGTGAGAAAGTCTGCAATGTGTTTGAAAAAAATCATCAGTCAAATAAGGATCATAAAAATTTCCAACTTTTGTTCAATCCGTATTTGGTGAGTCCCTCTGTTTTATGGCTACATAATCGAATGGAGTGGGAGCACAGATAAACATCCATGTGGGTGAGATGAGGCTCCTCTATGGAGTGAGGCAACTAAGAAAGGAAAAAGGCCTAAGAGACTATGGATTTGAGAGGGATGTCACTATCTTTATGGTGGCATGCTTGTTGGGAGGCGCCCAAGGAGGTGGGGCATCTTTGATTTCAAATCATTTATCCTTCAATGAGGCACTTAAAACATGACCCGAATCTCAACAACTCCTAGGTCGTTCCAGGTGGATAAAGCTGAGGAAGTGCCTTTGGTTGAAATTTTGCACCCAAATTTGGAGGATTACCTTCAACTCTACACCAAATGAGGCCTCATTTGTCACTTCAATGGCTTATGCCCACGTACAAAGGATCTTTATAAGTGGATTCATCCAGCATGGACTAAGAAGTGTAAGGTCATCTTCTAATCTAAATGTTTTTTTATAGTCCTATTCGTTGAACTAGAATATTACTAGAAGGGCCTAATTGGCGGGCCTTGGTTCTGGGGTAAAGTTGGTATGTTCATAACCCCCTAGTTTCCAAAATTTGATCCCTCTACAGTAATCATTACAAAGCATCCAATTTGGGTTCAACTTCCAATTTTCCAACTCATCTTTGGCACTTTTCAATTTTTCAGGGTATAGGAAATTTCTTGGGTCGTTATCTTACCTCATATATCTCTCAAGGGAAGTATGGCATTTAGACCTATGAAAGAATCTGTGTGGAAATTAACATTAGAAAAGGGCTCTTGAATCAAATAAATCTAAAAATCAGTTATTATCATTGGACCCAATCTCTGGATTACAAGAATAATGAGGTTTCAATGTCGCGCTTGTCTTAGAACTGACCGTATACAAAATTCCTACCCTCAGTCAAATTCCAACAAGAAATGGTACATCAAATCTTCTAAATCTAAAAGTTGGAAACCTTGTGACTCGCCCCTATGGAGGGCAAGACTTCTTCTATTTTTTATCAAGAGGAAGATGTTGTCGACAATTATATGATTTTGGGGGAACTGGATCAGATTGTCGCTACTCATCATGCTTATGAGGTTTTAGCAGGTATCGCAGTACCCCCTGCAAACAGGCAGTTGGTAAGTCAAGATGTCTCTTTGGGTATTATGAATAAGGCGCATGAATCAACATCTTCTAACATTGACAAGGAATCTCCTTCAAATTTCAACAATAATTTACAAATTACTCTAGTTGATCCACCTCCCATAAGTTGGACCAAGGTTGTTAAAAAAAAGAAAGAAAAGTCACTCTAAAAACCGTCCCCAATTAGGGGGATTCTTTTAAGTCTATTAAATCCATAGTATCATCTTATTTTGGGTCCATCAAATCTATGGTTTGTCAATGTCCTTAAATAAAACACAGCTTCTATAATATGATTATGGTTTTATGATAATAAAAAATATCAATATCTCTATCCCGAGATCTTACATGGCATTATTCACATGGTTCATCGTCTTGTCCATTTAAATGATTTAATGTCGTAATAATGGTCCTCGAACAAATAAGGGATTGCATTAATGGAAAATTTTCTTCCCTCGATTGATTTAAAATATGTTTTAACGCTACATTTTCATTATTCCATTTTCAGCCTCCGTAAAGAGTGTTCCTACTAGTTTCTTTATTTTCTTCCTCCAGGAAATATCGAATCCTCGATATATAGAAGAGATGAAGAAAATGGCTAAAGATAAGAATAAGGTTTGACAGCAGCAGCCCATATGCCCGTATATTGAGGAAATCGATAAGAGGATCCCAGGAGTTGGATTGTTCTCTGATATAGTATGTACCAGAGACTCCAGTAATTCTTCTTGGGAGGTTATTTATCAATACTTTGAGGATGAAGGGTTGAGAGTTACAGTCATAATGGTAACAAAATATGATAAAACTCTCATATCATAGGCCATTGCGAGAGATGAAACCAACTCTTTTCGTCATAGAATTGGGGTAAGGCCGAGGTTATTACCATATATGGACATGGACCAATGGGTGGTGGAAATTTGGACATTTTAGGGAGGCATATTCATACAAGAAAAGGAACATTCATTGGCTCTTTTACCAACAAATACCTTCAGAGTATGTACCTTTTGCTAGATGCCTAATGTATTTACAATAAGAAATATTTTGAAGCCTTCATAAAATAAAATGGACACCTGGTAGACTCAATTAAAGAATGGAAAAAAGACTCCAACAAGCACAAAGCTGAAGAAAGTGGTCATTATTCACTTTATTCTCTTGTATCCCCTTTTTTTCAAATCATTTCTATGTTGTGTTGATTATATGCCTACTCTAACATGTTGAAATTCCCTGAAACCTGGGTACCTTTAATTCATGGGGCCTTCGAGGGTTATATATTTGATTGTGCTACTATTCTTTTTGATAGCTTGGCCAGTAACATTTTAGCTTTCCAGCATTCCTGAAACATATCTGAGGACAAACTTCCTCCCTTTTACATGTCTACTTACATTATGAATGTCCTATGTTTTTATTTGGACTTCCTTGCAATGGGCTAGAAAAGGACCTTAAACCTATTCATATTTATCATGACATCTTGTGGAAACCAAAGTATTTCACAAAGTCATGATTCCTATTTATGAAATTATCTTTGGATCCTAGCCACCTAGAATGTCACAAGAGGCCATGGATAATATTATTAAGGTTTGAAATTGGATCAAAGAACTATTTACTTATATCAAAGTATGGGGCAGCCAAGCTCAACCCCATGAAATTCCCTTGTTTATCCTGATAAATAAGTCTACAAAGAAGTGGCCTATCAAACTGTAAGTTGTAGAATTACTAAAGTATTGAGGGATTCTAATAATAAAGCATGGCTCGTCTTCCCCATGATATTTGGCATATTTTCATTGGTCAGCTATTGTCATGCTAAAAAATAAATCATTCCATCCAAGCTCTTAAATTTGCCACCATACCAAACAAGATTTATGATCCAATTTCAATTGTTAAAAATTTCATTGCTTCAAAAGGGATTAGATAGTTTATTCATGATGAAGATAAATTTGATGATATATTTTCTCAGGCTCCCTCCTATGTCATAGTGCTAAATCAGGTGAATGAATAACTGACCTTGGAGGAGAAAAGCCAATTTTCTCATTTTAGGACTTCTAAATTAGCCACCTTTCCTCTCGATCTTCTACAATTACCTCTTTATAAATTGCCATCTATGAAAGAATTTGTCGTTGCCACTCAGCGTAAGACTTCATCTCAGCCAGTATTTTCCTAGGGCCATCAAAATGTTATTGTAAGTTATTCCACTTAACAGAGAGAAGGATTTGTTAGCAATCCTAAATTAAATGAGGCTTGGAACAAATTTGATATAATTATCAATTCATAGACCGAGGACGAGACCACATATGCTCAAATTAGAACTTCTTCACACTAGACCAATACTCCAAGTACCCCTCATGGTTTTGGACAAGTCACAGGATCAAAAAACACTACAAATCCTAAATATTCTATGCAAGAGTAGAAAGATGTTGAACTCATCCCAGCCTTTCCTACCTCTGAATTCATCCTAAAAATTGAGGAAATTCCTCCATTATATATCTTTTAAATTCCTCAACATAAAATTGTAATCAAAAGGGGAAGAAAGAAAAGGAAGATTGATCAGACTTAGGCACTAGTACCTGGAAAGGCCACTCCCTTTGAAGTTATTTGGAAAGATTCTTCCACTACACCAACAAATGAATTGGGCAAGTTATCTCAATTCATAGGAGCATATGCCTCAGCCACTATGGATAAAGCAATGGAGGTTCAAGAGCTTATAAAATAAAAAGAGGAGAAAATTCCCAGCAAACATTCAATGCAGAAAAAAAACAGATTAGTGAATAGTGGCAGCAAGAATTGACGGAATTGCAACAAATTTTTTATGCATTGAAGCTACAATATGATGAAGAAATGAAAATCAAAGACAACTAAATCAAAGAAACCGAGCAAATATTGGAACAGCTACAATCCAGTCCACCTCAATTAAAAGAATTTAAAAATGACTCCAAGGAATTGATTTCTTTACTTAGACATCAACAAAAAATTGTTTGTAATAAACTTATGTTAATTCAGGATCAATGCAAAACAGGAAGTATGTTTGTTGATCAACTTACTGAAATGATGAGTTACTTTGATGAGGTGAATGAGAAGTTAAGTGATTTCTTCATGTTGGTCACTTTAATTATTTATTAATTCAAACAACTAAGTGCTACATAAATTGTCAACCCAGGGAAGTTTATTTATTTCAAAGGCAACTACACACTATATGTTCTCAATCTCAAAAGCAATAAAGTTGTAGTAATAAATAAACTAGTCACACCTTGCTCCAAGCAAACTGAAGCTTCACTCTGAGTTATAGCAAAAATAATCTATTGCAGACAGTTACCAAAGAATGCTTAATTTCATTAAAAGAGTAATCTAATGAAAAAGAATCAATCTGCAAAGGAAAACACTATCTATGCTGTAACAGAGAACATGACCCTATTCCCAAAGCAGGAATCTTCAGCACCTGTTCCTGATTACCATGCTTGCCAACTCACTCTGTAAACTCAATTGCCAATGAAGCACTAACTATAGATGAACTAAGTAATGCAATAATCAATTGGAAAACAGAGTTTAGCAATAATGCATAAGAAACATTCAGTAAACAGAACTTTTAACAAGGTATGGATAAGAAACACACTTAACACATTGCAGAAATATAATGGGTGAATCTTGTGATGAAGGTGGGCCCTGTCCTCCTCACAAGATTCCCTAGGAAATGAGAACTAGAAAGAAATGTTCATAACAGTATTTTGTTCATCCATCAATATGTCATGTTACAAAAAGATTCC
>APFE031630633.1:0-12232 GCA_000404065.3 Pinus taeda | reverse complement strand
GATCAACACATCTGTCGAGACGCCATGGTCCAAAACATAGGTTCAAATCCCAAGGACTAACTACCATGGACCAAAAGTATGATCCCCAATATATACGCACTTTTTCAACGTATAACCCGCGTGTATACGCGTCGTTGTTTAGGTGAACCTGCGTATATGTCTCTTTCTTCTCTCTCAGTGCCTGAACTGAGATCTGTTACCAAAGAGAGTTGCCATCAAGGACAACACCTGTGCCATAGCTCCAAACTTGTGCCAGAATGCCAACAATCTCCCCCTTTGGACTTGATGGCAACACCAAGATCTCTCCCCCTTCATCAAGGGCAAAGAGTTGTGCTCCCCATGAGTACATGCTGAAATCTCTGTTTTGCTTGTGCTCACCATGCTTTCTCCCTTCTCGGGACTATAATTTGAGGTCAAGGCACTTCTGTTGCCACCAAAAACATAGTTTTTGCTCTTCCGTGCAACTGCTAGTGTGATAACTTGATTTGGAAAGATTGATATATTGGTCAAGATTCAGTCTCTTAGATCATTTCCTATTCTTTTACCATAGTTCTCTCCACATGCTTTTCTGTTCATAGGTTACTGTTCAACATTTTCTATTTCTAGGTCAAGAATTAGGTTAACGAGTGATATTTTTGTATTCATAGTACAACTAGTTTTTTTCCCGCTCAGTTTTGATAAGTAAATGTGCGGATATCTCGCAGGACATCTCAGCTCATCATACATCCATAAAATAGCCACCACCAGCTCACTTCTCATAGATTTCCTAAGTCATTCACAACATTTTGCCAATCTGCCCTAATTTCTGTGTTTTCTCCATAAGCTTCTTTCTTGCGATTTGAACAAATCCAAACCTCACGTTCACTCTTGATCTTCCTTGACAAGTTCTAGACACCACAACACCTTCATCTAGCCTTCAACTCCCCTTTCCTATCATTTTTCCACCTTCAAAACTCAAAAAATAGCTCTCGGCCTCCTCCTGTAGATCCTCCTATAGATCATCCTGTAGATCCCATGCAACCTCCTGTAGAATTTCTTGTGAGTGATTTTTTGAAGTCTGATCGCTAAGAAAGTATTTAGAAGGGTATTAGGGGCTTCTTAGGACCTTTCCACACATTCCTCCACCTCTACAACAACCAAATCCACCTTCCTTCTCCACCAAACCTCTACACAATCACAACCAGATAAATCACAAGCATAATGATTTCACATAAAAACACTCAAAAGCACAAAAAGGTATTTTCTTCTGATTTATTTTCAGAAGTAGCTTGAATAAATTCAATTTACCTTTTCAGTAGTTAGTAGCACTCATTTCATCAATTTCCATCTCTTTTCTTGCAAAAGTAGGGTTAATAGGTAAATCAGGGTTTGCGTTACATTTTAGTTTTCCTTCTCTTTGTGCAAATAGAATAGCCTCTATAGCATTAGCTTTCTTTCATCATAGTTAAAAGCTTCTTCTAAGAACTCATAGAAGTTGGCTTGAGCTCATTAGTGATCTTGCGCGAGCTAACCAAATGACAGCTTGCAGTAAGAGCTAGTACTTGTGCATATAGCACCATCACTTCCAAGTTTGTTATGAACTACCGGGTTGATAAAGGTAAAGAAGGAAGCCCCCAGATTTGCAGCATTATTGTTGCAATACTAGTGCTCACCATATTTTTGGCGTCGTTTGCGGGGAAGCATGAGAGTATTTTGTGATTACTACCTTTCTTCTATGTTCTATTGCAACATTCTTCTAAGTAGTTTATTTATGCAAAAGTAGAGTAGTTGTTTGATTTCAATTCTGCAATTTCAATTCTGTAAAAGTAGACTAGGCATTTCATGCTTTCATTTCAATTCTGCAATTTTTAAATAAATATCCGAAGCTTCCATGTTTAAAATCTTCGTAACGGAAGTCCTGTAAATGGTTGGGCCAGATGGAGCTGAGGAAGTTAGTTTGGGTTCCTTTCCCCTATTAGGATGGAATAAAATCAAGAAGTAAGACCTTCTCCCATGATGAGAGGAACCGTCTCCCATCCATCCAAGATATAAATACCTCTCTTTTTCCCAAGCAAAATATAGTTGGATTTTTGGAGTGAGTTTGAATAATCAACAAGTCATCTATATCTTGTAGCTTTCTAGTGTATGTTTGAGGGAGAATAGTATGTTTTTTGTTTGGTATGAGACTAGAGGGAAAGAGGCCTTAAAAATTTTGTTGTTGGGGTTATCCATGAAGTTCTAGAAAAAGTGTGGGAACCTGGATACGTCAGTGGAGACCAACAACGTCAAGGCATCAATTGTAATATCTTTCTGGTTTATATAAATGCAACTATTGATTGATTTCCTACATGAAGTGTCATTTTACATATTTATGGCTTTATGTTGCCTGACCTATTAAGTAGGTTGAATACAATATTGTATGCTATCATGTTTTTTGTTGTTTTTGTTTGCTTTTTTTAGGTATTTGAAGGAAGGAAAGGGAATATAGCTGGAGTGAGGAAGTATGATCATCACCAACAGGAATAGCATTCTAGGAGGTAGGCCCTCTTAATTGATTCTAGCTTAAGGAGATTTTCCATAGATTGTTTGTTTGTGGCTACACCCACTCTCTCAGGCTAGAGGAATTGTTTGTGTCCATACTGAAAATTTACCTGCACCACAGTGGGAAAATTCATTATCTCATGATTGATAGATTCTTCCAAGTGTTTGACTACAACTCATTTATTCACACTTATTAGATTGTTCTGGGTACCTTGGCTCTCATCATCATTATCAGTGAGTAGTTTCACATTTTTTAATGGTATACATCAATGACCGATAATCAAATGATTTCTTACATGGTTGACTTTAGATCATCTATTCCCATTGTGTAGAAATGTACCATGGCGGCCGGTGAAGACCTAGAGTTTGCATCAACATTTCTTGGTTCACTTGTTAGTTTCTCATGTTTCTGCTAGTTGACACCATCCACCTTATATGTTGCAGTTCCTTACATCAACATCCTATATGTTGGCACCTAAGTTGTAGTGTAGTACCATTTATTTCACCATTTGATTTGGTACTTTTTGGATCAGTTTTATGACTTCAGTGATCAGGTTCATACTTCAACATCATTAATTAGTTCTTTATATGTGATATTCATACATGTACTTATTTGGATATGATGAGATGATCCATTATGTATTTTCAATTCCTTTATACTTGTATGCATATTGGATCCACTTTTGTACTTGACATGCGGACATGCTTTACTATCTCTGAGAATGGGTATGCCCACCTCAAATAATAGTTTCTTTCTTATCTCTTTCACTTGCTTGGCAAGTTCAATTTTGGTGAACTCTTTCCCGGTCTCAACATGATTCCTTCTATACACTTAATACATTTCAGCCATCATATACCCTTTCTAACCTCATAGATTAGGGGGCATCTGTTATAGCACCATTTACCACCCTTGGTAGATATGATGCTCTAATTATGGCCTAGGGAAACACTTCCTCTCCAGACTTCATCCAAAGTATAAAACATAATGTTTTATTTCCTATACGCTACTTTTCCCTATGTTAAAATTGTGTACACGTGGGTTAGGATATACCCAACCTACGTTATGTATTAAGTCACTTAAAAATAATAAATCTCCTTACATTCGGGTGGAGTTTATGGGTTTTACCTATTACTCACTTACTATAGCATGTGGCCCAACTATTTTCCAACGGAAAAAAACTAATTTGGAGAAATATAAATAAACATCCATGGGAAGGCCTAAAGGAGGAGGAGAGATGAGATATTGACATTATAGTTGACTGATCCCTGGTCAAGTCTAAAGAAATCCATGTGCGTCCTGCACTCCCCAAGCTTTAGGAAAATCTTGTTTCCTCTTTTGAGATATCCTTCATCCCTCTCGTGATATCCTTGTGTATGTTAACATAGGAATATTTTTGAAGGCGAGATAGGATGGATCCAGATGACGGTTCAAATTGGAGCTAGAGGTTATAGTTTTCCACCTTTCTTATAGCTTACATCAATAAAGAAATATTGTATTAATGTGGAATTATTCATTTTATTATATGATCTAACATATATCATGAGTATGTTTTATGTTATTGTTGTTATATATGCTTTGCTTGGACAATTTACATGTTTCAAAGGCATTGGAGGAAGCAAAGGGCTTGGACCCTATGAGATCTACCCAAACATTGGCCCTCCGAGTAAGGTCACTTCTTCCCAGCTTAGTAGTATAAGCATTTAAATTGTTTCTCTATGCATCTCTTACTATTTTTTCCCTATGCTCTGTTGGGGTTTTCACCCGAAGACCCTAGGGTGTTCCCACCCAAAACTAGTATTCTTATATAAGGTGGGTGACATCCAAGGATATCCACAAATATAATGTGCCAAAATGGAAGAAGGGACTTGAAAAAATTGTATGTGTATTTGAGAAGGATATCCTTACATGTTTCATGGAACTACAAGTCCATTTACTTATACACCTAGTTGTTGACATTGAACTAGTGGGTGTTGTATCAACGAGGTAGATTTTTTTCCTTGAGAGGTATATGAAAACTCTAATAAGATAAGTAAAACAAAAGGCACATCCGAAGGGTTGCATGGTTGGAAGGTATGTATTGAATGAATAATTTTTCTTCCTATGTGAATTCCTTGATAAGGACCTCGAAGATGGGCCACACTTCTAGGATACATTTGGATATTATTGGTTGAGAAAAACCACAATCTAATGGTGTTCAAGTATAAATTAATAAGTAAGCTCATGAGAATTTTTCTTGCTTTTTATTGTGGTCATTAATTTACTCTGCAATTTATCTTTCTAATTAACAACATTCCCTTTCGAGATTTCGAATAAGCATGTTCACCTATATTACATGTAGACAAATGTGATTTACTAGATAATTTAATTTTATGTACCACATGGACTTTATGAAAAAATTGATTGATTTGTATGATAAGAAGAGAGAAGAAAAGTCACGAGCAAGGAGACAATTTAAAAGATCGAACCCAAGGAATAGCCCATTTCCTATTTATTTGCAAGGGGAATGGGCCAAATATTCCATACTAGAATGGGTTACTGAACAAATTCAAAATCAAATAGAAGATGCAAGTATAGTTCAAACATAATAGAAGATGAAATCAACATGTCTAGAGGATGTGAAAGAAAGGTATAGTTGGAATTTTATAGAATGTTGTTTCCTTACAATTTTGATACTATTAACTATTTTAATGTTCAACATTATATTTGTTTTAACAGAAATAAATTGTCTTCACATGCAAGGAAATATATAGCAATGTGGGCATATGGTCGACATTCTTGTGTAGAATGTGTAGATGTAAAGAGAAAATCCTTGAATTGTGGCATCATGGTTGAATTCAAGGAATCTAGTTGATCAAGCACAAAGGATAAGAATTGTATTGAAAGGAATCAACAATATGTTGGGAAAATACAAAAAATTAATATGTTGGACTATCTCTCTTTTAAATGTTTAAGTGCAGATGGTATGAAGCATTTGAGAGGACATGAAGACAAGATACCCATTATGGATTGTTTTCTATAGATTCCTCAAACTTCCTACTAGCGGATAAGGATCGTTAGGTTTTTTCAATTCATTGTGAGAAGGTTTTTATTTAACTCAATTAATCGGAAGCGGTAGTGATCAAAACTCTATTAATACATTGCTTATTGAGAATATATACCTGTTTTTATTAATCAATAAAATTGTTATGACATACATCTAATATTTCTATGTGCTCATTCATGTGCAGGTATTGAATGAAGTTATTTTGGCCCTAAAATGGATATTTGTTAGACATTATGATTTAAGATTAAAGCATGCATTTGATGATGCATTAGTGGATACTGAGCAAAAAACTGACAGCCAACAAAATTAGAGAGAGGGATTAGAGAACATCAAAGAAATTGACATCCATGTTGATGTCGAAGATGGTTATGTTAAAATACAAGAAAACAACATTAATACAGAGTTACATGATGTTATAGAAGACGACAATATGGATGGTATAGAAAATAATGATCCAAATACATTTGGTAACAATATGGATGGTCTATAGTTAAATTTCAATGATGACGAAGATAACACAAGTCAAGAAGAGGATGATGATAATATTAACTACTTGAAAAATTGTATCAACATTGAAAATAATACATTGGATGACATTGTTACATAAAATGATGTTAATTACCAACACTTGTAAATTTTCAGAATTATTTGTAATCTATCTTTAAAAAATGACGATTCTAATAGCCTAAATTTGAAATTATTCAGTGTTATTTGTATGAATACAAATTACCAATTGAAATATCATTAAAGTGTTCAAGATATATGGCATGAATTACTTACAGAAAAAATTAGGATTAACTGAATGCTTCTTCCATTCATTTTGTATCAATATATGTTTGTGATGACATAAGAGTTAATAAAATATTAATTCCTATATTCCATAATGATTTTAATAAGCAACTTTGTTAAATTCATTATTTTCATATTGTTTGCATTCCAATGTTGGTCAAACTACTCTTACATTTATTTATTGATCTAGGTAGGCTTTAATTTTTACAAGACTATCACACTAATTATATGCTAAGAAAAATGATGACTAGAATAAAATAATCTCAACTCAAAGTCCATGCACACAAATTCTCAGAAATCAACAAATCTATTATGCCCTCTACATAGATTCAATGTGAGGAAATAATGTCGAATAAGCTACTTGGTCATTCAACCACTCTCACAAAACTCCTGAAAACAATTAAATATTCAATCTTCACACATAAAAGGAAGTCTAATCCAAACTGTAACAACAAAGCAAATAATTCATTGCCAGAGTAAACTGAGGGGCCAGTCCAGGACTTAAGTTTTCACACCATCCAAATCTTGCTACAATTAATTAAATTAAACATAATTAACGATAATAATAGTATTCCCCCAGGTTCAGGTGACATAAGGGTGATCACCTTGGCAAACTGATAGTTGCATGCACATGCAAAGTGTCCTTCAGCTCATGGTAAGAACTTTACCTCATTTATCCACCCATCCCCTCTTCTTGGAATACATAGACCACCCTATCGATCAAGGTTGTTTATCAAGTAGTGAATTTTCCTCCTTGTTATTCTTGCTCTGGTTGCCTACACCGATGATCCTCGTTTCTCTCTTTGACCTCATCCCTATTCCCTACTTCACCTACATCACACTCATAAGAGGTGATAGACGGAGAGTCCATCACCTAGGTCAGTGCAGAGGTCGTGGAAAACCCCCAAACACCCTAGATGACACCTCCATAGCCACTTTATTTGACCACAACATACATGATTGCATTCATAGAAAGGTGATGGCCATGCAAGAAGAGGATATATACCATAAGGATAAGTAATAAGCTAAAACAAAGGACACCAACTAAATTGTTTAGCTCTTTTTTCTCTTCAACCACTCGTCCTCCTCCCTGAAGCATTTGTACAAATACCTACATATCGACTACCCTCCCAATGTCCCTTCAACTATTGTGTCTCCCATGCACTCTCCTCTAGTTAGTTCTTCCAATACCCCTCTCACAAATCTCCTATGCCTCCCTCTATTCCCCTCACTCCCTTGTTGACAACTGAGGCTCCCCCCGTTCTCCCCCTTGGCCTAGCCCATACAGTTGTTTCCTTGTTGAAGAGCTTCTGGAGGTGACTAGTTTAGTGCAGGCTCATCGTAGTTCTCAAGCCCATTGAGTTTCGAGTTCAACATCAATTTTGCTTCAAAGTAGCACATGTTATTCGTCGACCACTTGATCAACATAAGGTTCTTTATCTCTCCTTATTTTTGTTTGATGGATCACAAAATAGTCTTGTTTTGGATTAGTGGTCATGAATGTGATAACGCCCCTCACGCACAACTCATAAGTGCCAAGCTTTTAACTGAGGCACCCCAAGTGTTATTGCAACTCACATTTTCTACCACCCCTTAGACTACTATCTAGACGTTGCGAGGCTCAACCCTCCTGTGTAATTTGTATGGCCAGTGATTTTCAAGGAAAAATTAGGAAGTTGTAAGCTCTGGTTCCCTCCATATGTAGAGAACCTTTGATTTTTCTCTCTGGTTTTCTTGTTATGAGAAAACTATGAACCTCATAGCTATAAATGCTATATATTTTGTTCAATTGATATAATGTTGAAGGTATGGTATGAAATGTTGACAGAAAAATAGGATTTCTTGAATTCTTCTTCCATTCATTTTGTATCAACATATGTTCATGAAGACATAAAAGTTAATAAAATATTATTGACCATATCTCACAATAATTTGAATAAGAAACTTTGTTAAATTCATTAGTTTTATATTGTTTGCATTTTAATGCTGGTCGACCCACTCTTACATTTAATTGTTGATCCAGGTAGGCTCTAATTTTTACAAGATTGCCACATAAAGTCTATTCTAGGCATATGATGATTAGTGTAAAATAATCTCAACCCAAAGTCATTGCACACACACTGTCAATAATCAAAAAAAAATTTATACACTCCACACATATTTAATGTGAAGACTTACGATAGAATGAGCTACTTTTTCATTTAACCACTCTCACAAAACTCCTAAAAACATCATCCCTTCAATTTGCACACACAAAAGGAAGTGTAATCCTAACTATAACAACAACAAAAAATAATTCACTTCCACGCTAAATTGAGGGACCAGTCTAGGGCTTAAGTTGTCACACAATCCAAATATTAATTCAATTATTTAAATTAAAAACGCAATTAACTATAACAACAATAGTAACAACAATCACATAGATGAAAAAAATTTATGAAATATGTCATTCAACTACTCCCATATCACTCCTAAAAACCACCACTCAATCAATTTTCACACATAAAGGAAGTGCAATCCAAATTGTAACAACAAAGAAAATAATTCATTGCCACCCTAAACTAAGGGAATAATCCATGACTTAAGTTGTCACACCATCCAAATCTTATTTCAATTAATTAAATTACACAATAATTAACTTGAACAACAAAAATCACATAACTAAGAGAAAGTTATGCAATCTTTCATTCACCCACTCTCACAACACTCTTGAAAACCATCACTCAGTCAATTTGCACACATAAAAGGAAGTACAATCCAAAATGTAACAACAAAGAAAATAATTCACTACCACACTAAACTAAGATACCAGTCCAGGACTTAAGCTGTCACACCATCCAAATTTTACTCAAATTAATTAAATTACACACATAATTAGTTGTAACAATAGTAGCAACAACAATCACATAATTGAGAAATATTTATGATATATGTCACACAAATTCTCTCAAAATAACCTTGAAAACTAGTGTAGGGATTTGTTTGGAAAAATTAACTCTGAACCTAGGTGAGGACCCATTAAGACAACACCTCTAGTGCATCAATCGGTTTGAATTGACATTAGGAAGACCTTTCATTGAGTTGCATTTGATTTTTTTTTTTGTCATAAACTTGCTTTTCCTTGATCAGCACACCCCCTAGTCTGCTAATAGAGCATTGCAGATAACTTTGTCTTTCTTTGTACCTGCGTTGAAGAGAAATGGTAGCCCATTTGTACCTCTGCTGACCATTACTCCATGCAAAACATTTCCTTTCAGTCTTTTCTCTCTGATCAAGTTGGTTCCAGTTGATCCTCCTTATGTTCCTGAGTGTCTTTATCTCTCTGAGAAGCCTACATATTGTGTGATTTTGGTTTTTAGTGCATTTTATAAGAATATTTTTACATTTTTATTTGTTCTTGTGATTAGGTCATTAGAAAATTGATTTCTTGATCATTGGGTTCCTTTAAAGAATTGGTGTTTTAGTCATCATTTTCACTAGTTTCGTTTACCAGTGATTAGATGAATATCTTAGTTTTCATCAGAAAATTAATTGAAATTGAAAAGAAAAATCTTATGCATCATTAATTGCATGTAGGGATTTTATTTTTATTGGAATACTGAAGTTGAGGAAATTTATTATGTCATGACGTGTTTGTTGCAATGTTGTTCGATTTCTTATTCCCCTACTTAGTTAGGCCTTTCATTATTAAAAAGAAAATGAAAAGAGTTATTTTTGTCATCTTAGTTATATGATAGGTGTGTTCAAGTGACAATAAGTTTTGAGCCTTGAAAATTGAAACATAGTTCAAGACAAACTCTAAAATTCACTCAGTTAACCTAAGGATCATTTGAAACTTAACAACTCACATAGAGGTCTAGACTAGAGATATGTTATGATGTCTTTAAATGTAGGATTTGTTGTTCTTTTCTAGTGTTTCATTTCAGGGGTGCTATCTCGTTCCACGTACATAAGTTCATATACCATTCTCCACATACCTATGGGTATATTGTATGGAACACAATGCATGAAAACTATATGGGAATGCTCTGATCATATGGTTATGCATTAGACAAAACTAATAAAAAGTTCACTTCCATGTATCTTTGAGTATATTTTGGAAGTCCATCATACGTTGTTATCCTCACCATAGGTAACCAGTTCTTCTACCTTATATATTATGATACAACAAACACAACATTCAAGGAGATTTTCTTCGTCTTTGTAAATGCTTGGTTCTCCAAGGTGGTATATTGCAGTTCACAATTTCTTTGTAGACCCTTATTCCTAGTCACCCCTTTGTTTGATTTTGTGTCTTTAATTTCTAAAATCAATTAATTTATTTCCAGAACAACAACCTCCCCATGGAAAAAATCATTTCTACATATCAGGTTGAGAATAATGGTGATAATTCTCGAGTCTAGAAATTAAGGAAACCCCTCTAATGGGGATCCTCAAAATTTTACTTCATTTTTGAAATATTGATGATCCTTAAATGGCAATGTTGTCCCTTCCTAGATTTACCATTGGTTTTCTAGTTTGTTTTTTTATGACCACTATGGTTCTGAAAGTCCAAACTAATCCTCAACCAATTTCTCCTCCACCTATAAAATTTCAACCTCAAATCCATCCTAAAGTTGTAGCTTTTCCTTCTTCACTTGTTGTTTCTTCATCCCTCTCTTCCTACTCACCTAGTGAAATTCTTGATTCTAGTAACTATAAGGCTAAGAAAAAGACGAAAATAATGAAGAAGAAGCAAAATAAGCAGGGGGGAACCAAGGAGCCATTACTGCAAAGTATGGAAAAATCTTCCAATTAGCCCTACAAAGTTAAATTCCCTTGCAGTTTATGTGAGGGTGATTACCTGCTTAGAGATTGTCCTAGTATTCAAAAGGTGTTAGAAGTGTGGTCCATCGGTGTAACACCCTCGTCCCACATTTACCCAAGATAACTGGTCCACTACTGTAACCATGTGATGAGAGGCTACTATGATGTGATTCAACTCCCTAATTATATTTAAGGAAGTGGAAGTGACAAACATAACCAAACTAGCCTCCCATACATGCTACAAAACCTTCAAGAGCCACCCAACTCTTCCAGGTAACCAACCCCTGAGACAACTTGACATTTTACTGTCCTAGACCCTTAGTTCCTCCCATGACAAGACATGCCAGAAAATGAGACTTTCTAGTAACTCCCACAATAATGCATTCATGCAACCGAGGATGTTTTCAACTAGGTTTGAGCTAGAAAACCTAAATTTTGTGGCATTGTTTCAAGGCCAAGACTTAGGCCACTACCCAAAACTTCACAAAAACTTAAGAAAAGATTAAGAACATTGAGACAAAGTTACTAATGAAAATATTTTAATCAATGACTTGATTGTACCCCTACTAGCCATGAAAGGCATTTGGTAAAACATGTCACAAATATGCATTCTAGAAGTCATGAAAATATATTTGAGCATAGGGGTCTCATACTTATCTGATATTTGTAAAGAAGAATTGTTAGTTTATCCTAAGAGATGCGTTATCATCTATTAGGTCATATATTCATTGTACATTCATTTCTAAATCAAAACATGATGATATACATAAATTAATTTTGTCACAAAGCATACTCATAACAAAAAAAAATAACATGGATATAAGAGCCTTAAAATCCACATATAAGCTAGTACATTTAAACATGAAATGCCAAAAAGAAGAAGCTATTTGTTATGCTTCTTAACCTGCAAAGCAATACCGAACCGAGAATATGCGAAAAAAAATACCCAGAACACAGAATATGCGAAGAAAATATACATATACCCAGAACACAGAATAGCAATGATTTTATTACTCAGAGAGAAATGTTCACAGGCCTCTTCGAGGGGGCAACCTCCAATAGAGCAGAGCTCG
>APFE031630622.1:0-10136 GCA_000404065.3 Pinus taeda | reverse complement strand
ATAATGGGATCCTCCCTAGCGATATAGTAGGGGCTACGGGCCCACTAGAGTTAATAATTCTAACAACTTGAATGAGATCGCAACCTTGTTCTTGTGTGATGCATGGAATAGAAAGCCTAGCTTAATAAACCTTGAGCTTGGTGAGATGTCATGCTTAGAAGAAGATTCAATTATTTAATTATTGATGTTCAATGGGGATCTTCGTGCTTTGTATTGATCCAAGCGTTGAAGGCCTAGGAGGACGACTCAAGCCCTAGGATAGACATGCAGACTTGGAGGCTAGAACTAGAATCACCTTGCCATAATATTGTGTTAAGCAACAAGGCTAGGGTTTGTAAACCATGAAGAGGACAAGAGCACTTGTGCAAAATAGTCCTTGTTAAAGGCCAAGGAGGACTTGCCATTGTGTATGCTAGATTGTGACCAGCTTCGGTTGTGGTATATACCTGTACTTCATGATGTACAAGTACTATATATATTTATATATACTGAAGTACAAGGGCATATCGAAACTTAAGTACTGTATATATATATTGAAGTGCAAGTACATACAAGAACTTGTTCTCTCAAAACTTGCTAGGGAAACCATAAGAAAGCCCCAACCACCAACTCTTCCTGCTTAGGAATCACTCCCAACCAAAGCTGATCATTAGACCAAATATCCATAAGAAACTAGCATACACAACGACAAGTCCTCCTTGGCCCTTCACAAAGCTTGTATAACACAAGCTCTCCACACTAGTGTGCTTGTCAGGTGTCCAAATTTTGTTACTTGCTGATCTGATTTTAAGATCTGTAATTTTCTTCGGAAATATTCCCGAAGGAATATAACTTGTTGGCATTGCAGTACATTTGTACAGTATTTGTTTTCTTGGGCTGTCTGGTGATTCGGGTTGGACAGAAGTGAAATATTAGCAATTGTAATTTAATATTTTAGATTCAAGGCCAAGACTGAATGTTCACAGAAAATCAATGTGGGAAACCTCATGGTTGAAGTGAAATTTCAGAATTTGCATTGAAAGTAAGATTTGATCAAATTTGTGCATGCAATAATGGGTCTGAATGAAAACATGGAACTGGATATCTATCATTTCAAGTATCAGAATACAATTCAAATAAAAAATATAATGATATGGACCTTTTGTTACTTTGATGAAGACATTATTGGCAATATGTGATTTGTAATGAATCTAATATTTAGAGTCTAGACTCCAGATGTTAGAGTGATCATTGATGAGACACTCATTTTGTATGTGATGTTTACCAAATGCCTTTACTTATCTGTGTATAGTGTTCCTTATGCATTATTTTTAATATAGAAAAATACCACAAACAATGTGGAAAGTTTGCACCAAGTTACATACCAATTCTTGCTGAAGAAGTTGACATTTACTCAGAGCAGCAGCCCGCTCCTCACTTAAAGTTGTGATAGCTGCCCTAGCCTGAAAACAAACCAAGAAGCATTGCATCAGCATCCTCATATGAAAAATAATTCAAAACATACATTTTCAAAGAAAATAATTTTAACTGTGTCCAAGGATCACTAGAAACTTCTACAACTGATGTCTGTTATTTATATATTATTTCCACGTCTTTTATTTCATGTTCCTTAACCTATTACCCTATTTTGTAATAACTATGTCATAAAGGATCACCAGAAACTACTACTGATTTCTGTTATCTAAATATTGTTTCTATCTTTGTCATTCCAAATTCCCAAGTGTCAGCCTATTCTGTAAGGGTTCCTACCTATTTCACACTAATGGTTGGAACCATGCAACCAACATCAACAAGAATAAGATTAAACATAATGATCAGAAAAAATGTCATAGATAGTGAGAAAAGTTATCAACCATATCCCAAACCAACCACTGTGACAAGTGGCTCCATCCTATATATGACTACAAATCCATGTCGCTGTGATTGTGATTACACTAGGTGGAACTGAGTATTGCTCTGGTTATCTGTGAACACACCGATGCATCGATAATGTAACTCCAATGATATTCATATTTCTTGTCTGCGTGATCTGTCTGTGTTTCTATATGCATTGTACCAGCATTTCTGCATTCTTGCGTCCATATCTCTATATACTCAATTTTATCTTAGACTATCAACTTGAGGAACTTAAGAAGGAAGTACTCATGTGGAACATCGCAGAGACATGCCACTGTAGTAATAGCTTGCAACTATGAATATCAGATAGATAACAACCAGAATACTTCAAGAAATGTATCCTCCTGATTCCAATTAAGAATTAGCATGGGTTTCCATCAACCATCATTTGTGAGAGAAAAAAAAAGAGGTTGGCAGAATGAATCCTATTCATCAGAAAGTGCACATTTAAAGTAAAGTACTATGTGGGAAGATAAGTCTAGCAATCTGAAGGGAAGTAGACAACACATATTCAAGATGTGACGAACCAAGGCCGGTTCAAATCACAAAAATCCAAAATATATGGATTCCCATATATAAGCGAGGGTGCCTTTCCGCCAAGAGACATGTCCTTTCATTAAGATGTCTCTTCATAAATTATTATTATATTATTGCATATAAATAAAATTTCCTTCCCCATTATAATTGCCTTGCCCTCAATGCATGTTCATGAAAGGGCTTTAGGTTTTTGTTCTAGCTCATAATGTCTCTGTAATGTTCCTAAACAGGAAATTAAGTGATAAACAAAGCATGCAAACAGTCCAGCAATCAGAAAAACGAAATTTACATCAATGACAAGCACCCATGAAAATGCTGGAAATAGAGAACTGCTGCGCCATTTTATTAATTCTTCAAGGGCAAATACAATGACAAAATAGAATGGTGCACCTAGGCTTGTCTCTAAGGACAAGCATGACAAAACCCAGGTGAGCAATTGCTGAACTGAAGGCTGCCCCAACTGCTGCACCAAAACTGAACTGCGCTGCCCAGAAACTGCACTGTCTGCTGAAATTGAAGGGCTGTAATCAGTGCTCCATGTGCTCACAAAATTATAAGATTTTAGCTCCTTGCTCCTTAGCCAAAACCCAAAAAAACCCAAGTAGGGTTTGGTCTAGTTCAGACTTCTGAAATTCGGCCCAAGGAGCCCGACCTCCACTGCAACTGCAAAACTCGGCCTGCTGGAATGAAGCTGTAAGACCTCCTGGAAACTGCCCCAAATCACTGAGATGATCCCTCCTATGAATCTCCTTCCTTCCTAGCTATGATTCCGGGTTGTAGCTCTTCCACTCAAGACCCACAAATTGACTGGACTGGCTCTCTGCGCTGTCCTCCAAGCCTGGAATTTGAACTGCCTGTTCGCTGCTCTCTCTTGCCCCAAAAATCCTCCTGAATACTGGCCCAATAATGTCCTTCAGATTCCCTGGCTTCTCCGGCTAATGGCTGGCCCAAGGTAGCCGTTTCCTCTACTGTGTATTCTCAACTGCTGGCCCAAAAATACGCACTCCATGAAGATAGTTGAATGACTATGTTGTAGATACTTCCCGGAACTCCTCAAGATGTTGTGGAACTACCTAACTAGGGTGGCACTCGAAGTCCCGCGAAGGTAAGGTTGAATTTCGCACTTGAGAGATTCGTGGTTGAACAACCAGTTGACTCAACTAAGCAACTCGAGCAAACAGTCAAGTAAAATTCGATATACAAGAGTGAATGAATGACCAAGTGAGAGGCTCCTTCTCCTTGTGACCTTGTGGGCCTACCTTTGCCTCATGTGGGCCCCTCCAACAGCAATACAAATTCCCTCCAAGCAATTCAAATTGCCCAGTTCGAATTCCCACGTGGGTGGCCCCCACCTTCCACTAGCAAACTAATCTGGCTGAAATTTCTCCCAAGTCCCTAAGTCGAAACTACTTAGTTCGAATTCCCACATGGATGGCCCCCACCTTCCATTAGCAAACTAATCTGGCCAAAGTTTCTCCTAAGTCCCTAATTCAAAACTACTAGGGCCCTTTCCCTTGGAAAAATTGTGCAAAATTGTGTAGAGATAAGCATGTTACAAATGTTTTTGGGAAGGGACATGACATTCTTCCCCTTCCAAATGTTGCTTGCCCTCAAGCAACTTCAAAGTTGGTTGCTCCAAAATGTGCTCACCCTCCCAAGTGGCATCCTCGTCCGACAAGTTATTCCAACGTACCAAGAACTCCCTAATGGTCCTACTCCTCAGCTTCCTCTCCATCCTCTCCAAGATGGCCTCGAGCTCCAAAACCAAGTGGCCCTCATCATCCAATGGGGGTAACTCTACTGTTGTTGTCACATGTTGCCCCAGCACCTTTTTAAGGCATGAGACGGAATATATTGTGAATCCTGCTCCTCAAAGGCAGCTCCAACTCGTAGGCCACCACAACAACTCGCCTAACCACCCTTTATGGCGGATAAAAACATGGTTGTAGATTCTCGGCACCCTTTTGCTTCAATGTGGATCGCCTGTACAGCTGTAACTAGAGGTACACCAAATCCCCCTCCTAGAAATGTCTCTCAGTCTGGTGTCGATCTTCTTACACCTTCTACTGGTTTTGCGTTGTCACTAAGTTATCCTTGAGAGCCTTGAGGATGTCTTGGCTCTCTTGGATCCAATCTTTGGCCTTTGGGGCCCAAATTTCTCCGAAAACAACATCAGCAAAAGATATTGCATCATAACCATACAAGACACGGAAAGGAGTCATACCAATGGACATGTGGCGGGTGGTGTTGTAGCAATACTCGCCCAAATGCATCCACCGGATCCAAGCCCTCTACCGCCCAGTCACGTGGTTCCTCAGGTACCCCCTCCATCCACGAATTAACTCGCTCTGTCTGGCCATCTCTTTGGGGTTGGTAGCTCGTGCTAGTGGTGAGCTCGGTACCAACCAACCTGAAAAGTTCATGCTAGAAGCCTCCCATGAACCTAGTATCCTTGTCACTCACGATGTTCTTGGGAAGCCTATGTAACTGAATATCTAGTAGGGATGGCGAAAATGTGGGCATACTTGGTCAACTGGTCGACCACTACATAAATGCAATCCTTGCCCTGTACTATGGGGAGCCCCATGATGAAATCCATGGAGATACTTTCCCATTTCCCCTCGGTGATGGGAAGTAGTTGTAACAATCCTGCAGGGTGAATAAACTCCCCTTTGTTCCTCTAACATGCCTCACACTCTTGTGTGTGCTTCAACACATCCCCCTTGAGGCCCTTCCATGTGAAGCGCTCCCTGACTGCCATGTATGTTTTCCTGAACCCCTGATGCCCTGACAATGGCGAATCATGTGCTGCGTGGAGCACTCTCTCCCTCAACTGTGAGCTAGGCACCAGAAATATGCACCCCTTGTAGTAGATATCCTCATCCATCACTCGGTAGTGCTCATCTGCGTGGATACCCTCCAAAATCTCGCATGCCCTCTTGGCCTTGGTATACTCCACCAATAACTGGGCCTTCCAATCATGGCAAATGCTCATGAGTGATAGGCCTGCGGGTCTCCGCGATAGAAAATCAGCCACCATAGTGTGCTTTACCTGCACATACTCTATGTTGAAGTCATAGGCTTGCACCTTGTTGACCCATCTCTATTGTCTATCATTGAGGCCCTGCTCCCCCATGAAGTGACGAAGACTGTTGCGATCAGTCTTCACCCGAAACCTGTTATCCATCAAATACTTTCGGAACTTGGCCAATGCATGCATGATGGCCAGCATCTCTTTGTCATATATAGAATATCTCATGGGGTAAGAGCTTCCGAATCTCAAAAGCAATGGGGTGGCCATCCTGTGATAGTACTACTCCAACTCCCTCCCCGGATGCATCACACTCCACGGTGAAGGGCCGAGAAAAGTTCGGAAGTGCTAAAACTAGACAACTACTCATCACCTCCTTGAAGTGATCAAAAGTTGCCTGTGCCCCATTAGTCCATGCGAAAGCCCCTCTCTTGGTCAAATCTGTCAAGGGTGCTGCCAACTGCATAAACCCCTTGACAAACTTCTAGTAATAAGGGCAGATGCCCAAGAAGCTCCTCAATGTTGTCACATCTCTGGGTATTAGCCAATCACGGATAGCTTGTATCATCTCCTCATGGACCTTCACCCCATCTGCACCAATGATATGCCCTAAGTAGAGCATCTATGTCAGGCCAAACTCACACTTGGACAATTTGGCATAAAACTGTTGCTCCTCCAAAATACGCAGCACCTCCTCCAAATGTTGGAGATGCTCCTCCTAAATATTGTTGTAAATCAAGAAATCTTCGAAGGAAACCAACACAAATATCCTCAAATGCCTCCGGAACACATGGTTCATACATGACTGAAAATTAATCAGGGCGTTGGTCAACCCAAATGGCATGACCAGGAACTCAAAGTACCCATAATGGCACCGAAAAGGTGTCTTGGGGAAGTCCTGATCCCTCACCCTGATCTGGTGGTACCCCAAGTGCAGATCTATCTTAGAGAAGTACTTCGCTCCTCTAAGCTCATCCATCAACACATCGATGCGAGAGATGGGGTAACGGTTCTTCAGTGTCTTCCTGTTGAGGGCCCGGTAGTCAATGCACATGCGCAAGGTTCCATCCTCCTTCTTCACCAACACTATTGAAGAAGCAAAATGACCGGAACTTGGCCTGATATGGCCCAATGCCAACAACTCTTTGATAGCCCTCTCAATCCTTATAGGCCTTAGGACACCTATAAGGGGTAGTGATCACTGCCTGCACACCCGGCTCCAGCTCAATGGTGTGCTCAAATCCCCTATCTGGCGGTTGCCCGGATGGAATATCACCAATTACCAATGCGTACCTATCCAAGAAGGCTTGTATGTCTAGAGGTGGTGGTTGGACCTGTCCTCCAACCTCTGAAACCCTCATCGCCACTACCCATGCGATGTCCCCATGTCGCAGATTTGCCACCATCCTATGCGTTGGGACTGCCTAGGGTGGATATGAATGCATGCCTCTAAGGACCACTGATTTGCCATCCGGCTCGATGAACTCCATCTCCAGTTTCTTCCAATCAATAGTGACCCGCCCAAGGGAGTACAATCACTAGACACCCATCACCACATTGGTGTCTGGCACATTGACCACACAGAAATGGTCCCTCATAGAGTAGTTCCCCATAAGTATTGTCAAAGTTGGCACATATTGAGTGTATTGCATGGCACAGTCACTTGGTACCAGAACTGAAAAGCCCTCAAACTAGGTCGTGGTGAGGCCCCTCCCCTGAACCAACTGGGCATCTATGAAGTTGAGAGTAGCCCCACTGTCAACTAAGACTGACACTCGTTGTCCCTGTATAGTGCCTCTGATCCTCAATGTCAAGAATTTGGGGACCTCACATGAAGAAGCAAGGACTCCCCCAGATGGGGCAAAGGATGCCCCTCCCTGTGGAGGTGGTGGTGGTGGTCCACTATCTGCCGAACTCTCACCGACTCCCATACCACACTCCTACTCCATCTCATCCTCCTAGCCACTGTCGAAAAAGACCTCAATATAATGTGCTTTGCCAATAGTGCACCGATGGCTTGGTGCCCATGGCTCCCAGCGTGTGAAGCACAACTTCCTCCTCCTGAGGTCCTTCTGTGTCTCATCATCCACCTGCCCCATCCCTGGGTGGTTCTCTAAGGTGGGGATCTAGTATCATGCCCCTTCTAGGAAAAAGGGGTCCGTGCAAGAAAAGGTGCTCTGATCTTGGGGATGGGCCCCTGCAAATCTTTGGTTCACATAACTGCCTCTTGTAGCATGGAGGGTCTACGTGACTTCACAAATCCACATAGGGGCTCGAGTCAACCCTCTATGAAGGTATATACCCTTCGAGCATCTGATAGGTCCAGGACCATCACTGAAACTCGCAGAAACTCCGAAATGTACTACTTTGGGTTGCCTATCTGGCGAAAAGTCTGAATGATAGCACAAAGTATAACCATCAATCTCGCCTTCTACCTCTCAGCCAGGCCCATTACAGATTCAAAAGCCATTGAGTCAACCCCCAAGTTTGGTTAGCTCCCTGAAATGGGCCTCTAGATCGCTCTAGTCAAAGCATTTCCACCACCCTCCAAGTGAAATCCTCATGAAGCCACATTGGCATGCCCCAAGGTGGCCAAACCATGAAACCACCAGTCATGGGCTTCCCCCTCCATGTGCAGTGTGGCCATCTTGATGGTGTCATCCGGTTGAGCTGGAAATATGTATCCATCTTCTCAACCCAGGCCCAAGCAGTGCACTTGGAAATGCCATCGAATGTAGAGAAGTACATCCTCCCTATGGTCGTCTACAGCTCATAGCTTTGTGTGCCTGTCCTCCATAGCCCTTGCTCTTCTAATTCTATTTGAGCTTGCAGAAATCTCTGAAAGAGGGCGCTTCCCTGAAGTCTACACCCATAGATTTCCACTCTCTAAAGTGTTCTCCCATATTTGAGGGGTCTTCACCCCCTGCTGGTTCGATCTATGCCACAGGCATGAAAGAGGGCAATGTAGCTTGAGTTGGCCCACTGCCTAATGGGGGTTGAACTGCCAACGAAGGGTGATCGAATTGCTAGGAGGCTCCTGTTGACTACTGGAGTAGCACCTAATGATTTGGTGAAGACTCCATGCCCAAGGATGATCCAGAGGACACTTGTACCATCAGATGTCATCAGTCAACAGAGTTTTTTAACTCTCCTTCTATTTTCTCATCATCTTTCTTCTTTGTACCCAGATTCCACACCCTGCGGGGAATTGTAATAAGTGATGCTAGTATGATGTTTCTTGAATTTGTAACAGGCCTAGGATGTGGGACTTGATCAGCAAACAAGTACACCTTGGAGTGTTTTTTTTATCCGGTTAATTATCCCTTCCTTTCCCTTCTTTTTCAGAGGCAGATAATTCTCTAGATTTTTTCACTCGTGCACACCCCAAAGCCAAGGTGACGGTTTGAAGATTGAGCCCTTGACACATCTTAGTGTCTAGGGTCGATGTATATTACCATACTAGATCACACGAAAAGTTTCGTGGAATTTGGCTAGGTCTAAGTAGGATTTTTTAATAGTTAAAAATTTCCCGCAAAACGGGAATTTTTAATTATTTTTTATGTAAAGGCATAAATAAGTGGCCTTAGGAGATGTCTGGGCGTATGACCAGTCAAAATTCATCCTCAGAGGCCCAGCATTCTCCTAGAGCCTACTTTGGGGGTCAAAAAATGACTCAGAGTCCCTCAAAAAGCAATTTTTCCAGTGACAGTGGCAAAAAAAATGAAGAAGAAATTCAAAAAAATGAATAATTGGAAAAATTTATAAATTTTTCCAAAGTCAAAATAAGTCAAATTTTGACATGGAAATTATGCAAAGAATCAAGGGTGATGTGGCATGCAATGTGGGGCCCACCTCAACCCAAAGTTTCAATAGAAAGTCAAAGTCAAATGGGCCAGCGTTGAGTTCATAAGGCAAATCGAATTTTTGAAGTCATAACTTTGATTTGATTCAAAGGCTGAGAAATTAAAATGTATTAGAATTAATGAGTGGGTATGGACCCCAGCTCAGCCCACCATGAAATACGTATTACTCATGCCAATCGTACAGTAGTCCGTACGGGAAATATTACACGCTGGCAGTCAAAGTTTAACGCAAGTTTAACGTGGGTCAAACAGTCAAACAGCTTCCACGTGGGCAGTCAACACAGCTGTTACTCATAGTTAACACATGCCAATACACAACAATACGTACGCTGTCTCAGCATTTAACGCAGGCAAGGCAATCATACAGCAGTTACGTGGTTCATAACAGGAATATACGTGGGCAGGTCAGCGTTGAAGATCATTCAGCCATACGCATAGTTAACTCAGCATTTAACGCAAGTTTAGAGGCAGTTTAAAGGCAGCCAATACGCACAGCTACTCAGCAGTTACGTTGGCAGCTCAACAAGTTTTACGTGGGCAGTCAAACAGCTAGTTACATTGGCAGTCAAGCAGCCAATTATCTCCAGCAATGAAGCCAGTAACTCAGCCACTTGGAACTTGACTTGAAGCATTGAGATCTTCACCATTGTTACACTTGTCATTGGAATATGGTTTGGGATCATCTCTCATTTTCTTATTTATATGAGCCTTGGGCTCTTATTGTAGAATATAGAACGAGCTATTGGGCTGGCGGAGACTCTGTCGGATTTTGTACTCAGCTTTCACATAAATAAATAAAAGTCTTTGGG
>APFE031630605.1:32418-45772 GCA_000404065.3 Pinus taeda | reverse complement strand
TGTATTGATCTGTGATCTATTTGTGAGCGGTGTCCTTTTGGTGTTCTGTCTGAGGAACTTACCCTGAAAATTCCTACAGTTTATCTCGGTTTTGAGCTTTGGAATTGCAAGATGGATTTTGGAATTCGGGGTGGAGGTGGTCTCAAGTTTCATTCCCAAAGGCCTAGGAATCCCTTGACCGGTTTTAGCGGGATACATGGTAAATCCTAAGGGAGGAGTATCGGTTTAGGGTCTAGTCATCTGATGTGGATTTCGGTAAATCTTGAGAGACAATGAGATGCAAAATTCCTCAAAAATAGTGATGGATTCCGGATGGCATTCCAAGTTCATTTCGGTTTTGTCATCAGAGCACTGGTTTTGGTGTGATTGCGGATTGGTGAGGGTGGATTTGGTCTAATATTTGGATTCCTTTGGTTGTTTTTGGATTGGTTTACCCATGAGATCCCACAGTCATGCTTGGAATATGGCACGGGAGTGACTGGCTGAAAGACAGATTTGGTTCAGCCATGTTTATAGTCGGGTGGTATGTGGAAGTCCCAAACCTGGTCGGATTTTCCTATGGTTAATAAGAGCTAAGTTCTCTTGCTTTTGTACTTGTTTATTTGTGGATTTAATGATTGTTATCTCATTGTTATTTCCATGGTTTTATTCTGGTTATAAGCATGGTTAATTCACTGGTTCATGTCATGGTTATTTCATGTATTTACTTGTAATGGTTAAAATGATGGATGCAAGACCTAATTAACATCATAATAGTTCAAGGGAGAAGGTGGTGTTCCTTCTTGTCATGTTTCATAAGAGTTTTCAGTCATTCATGTTTTGTCTTGTATCTTAGACCTGTAGATTGCATTAATGCCAAGTGTTTGACATAATGTCAGTCCCAGTTGGGGATGGTCAGGCCTAATCTTGTTTTTGGTTTATTAGTCATATCATCGTGTCTTTGATGGATTCTGGAAGTTACAGCAAGTTCTGGGCAGTGGCTAGAATTCTAGGCTAGAAAGCTGCCTTAAATTTTGCAGACTCTAGCACAAGTCTGTTGGGAAAAGTCCCTGGACACAAGCTTGTGGGAGCATCCAGAGGTCCCTGGACACTGGCATGCCCATAGCATGAGAGCGTGTAGATGTCAAGAAGTCTAAAAAGTCGGTGGGACCCAGGGGCAGGATGCCTGAGTAGTTGGGATGCCTCCTGGGAGTGTCATTTTTGATGTGGAAGGTATGGTTGATGCGTTTCAATCGATTCCATTTATTTAAGGTCACTAAGGAGGTTGAGTCATATCATAGTAGCCTCTCGTAACATGGTTACCCTGGTTGGTTGGTTACTTTGGTAGATATGGGAGGAGGGTGTTACACTTACTAATGCCTTTGTAGCGAATGGATACTCTATCACTCAAATGAATAAGGATTTCCACTCTGCCCTCCATGGGATACTAATTCCAAAACCCCCCTCTCTCCTCCCCACATCTTGCTCTTATTTATTTTTCTTATTTTGAAGGCATCATTGATCATTTTTCTAAAATTTTGGCTAAAAGGATTATCAAAATTCTTTTCTAAACCTTGTAAACCCTTAATATTTCATACTACCTAAGATAAAATTGATCCCTTACTTGACCAAGTAAAACTGTAGCAAATCATACATTAGTCAAATTAATAGATATTTCAAATCCTAAATCAAGAAGCATATAGTTGACATCTTTTAGATTTTCACAATCACATCTCAAAATTAGTTATCATTAAAAACTCTCACAAATCTAACCATTGCATTTTCTTTCACTAAACCAAAATTCTTGCTTGAATACCCTTTCACACCTCCATTATTATTCAAAAAATGCTAGTTAGAAATGGATAAATACCCAAATAATTTTAATTGAAAAGATAAATATATATTAAATCAATAATAAAACTCACAATCCATCATCTTAATTATTAAGATCTTAAGCTTAATTATTAACATCTTAATGGTTAGACATTTTAATTGATATTAAATCTCTTTTTATTTATTTCTTCCTACCTTCCATCCTTATCCCATTAAGAGTATTCAGGTACATAATTAACATTTTTCTTCGTAGCTTTAATTTTTCGTGTTCTTAATTTGTTTTATTTATTTTTAAATTTTAATTCATTTTATATCATCATTTAGATTTTTTCCATTTGAATTTAAAGTTTTATTGAAATTGATTATATGGATATAAATGTTTGTTTTAAGATTCGTATTCTCAATTTAATTTATAACATAATATACATTTATTATTTATTTATTTCGGGGCAAAATTTTCCAAGTTTTTTTATCATTTCTTATTTTCTATAAATTAGGTTGAGTCTAGGTCAAACGTAATATTGAATAAAAGAATGATATGTGTCATTAGAATTGTGTATAACACAAACCATTTTTATCTTTAATAAATGGCTCACACTCTCATTTAAACCGATAACTTAACAACTTAATGGGAATTAAATAACAAATAAATCAAAACTTTATTACTTATTTTTAACTAGCTAAAAAAATTGTGGCTAAATCTTGATTGGTGTTGTTTAAACTAGTTTTTTTTACTGTATATCTAGATTCAACACCCTCAAAAACACATGAGGAACTTCGATTGTGAAGAGTTCACATATGAAACTTCTCATTTCAATGAATATCTCTCGAATTCTAGACAAATCAGATCGGAAAATAAACCTTAAAATTTTTCAAAAAGCCCCACTTAAAAGACTACTCGATAGAGAACATTTTTTCCAAGTCAAATTTGTCAAACTCGTGTAGAAATTTTTAAGAACCATAAGTTTAAGTTATTTGATTTGAAAAGTTCAAATGCCTTAGGTTTTTCATCTATTTATACATTTTAAATAGCAAAAAATCACAATCTAGCATAAAATTGTATAAGTAAATTTTGAAAAAAATATCATTTTATCTATTTTAACCATATATTATCACTACATTCATTAACCTCTAAATTTTCTTATTCATTATTAAAATTAAATTCTTATTTTTATAAATTATTTTATTATTCACTTTTTTTATCAAACTAATTATTTAAGGGAAATATCTTTAATCACATAATTACTTTTGACTTTATTTGTTCCTAATATCTTAGAGCACCTGATCTTTGACTTATTGTTTCGTGATACTATAAAAAGTAAGTTAGGAAGGCCTTGAAACATATACACAAAGTTAATAAATAAAACAAACTTCAAACAATATATTAATCCATTAATTATATTTATTTAATATAAATTAAATTTTAATAACCAGAAATAATATTATAATTTTTAATAAAATACATAACTAAATAAATGAAAATTTTATAACATTCAAAATTTATATATGTTATTTAAGTATAACTCATTGATTCACTTACGGATATAATACAGGTTGTTGACTCTCAAGTAGTAAATGTGTTTATACTTATTGTGTTATTGTTAATTTTAAGCTTCTTTTATTCTTCTCGAAAATTACAATTTAGATTGAATTTTATTTGGGATTTTTAATAAAATATTAATATGATATATATTGAATGTGGAAGATTTCTAATTCATGTAATTTTTTTATTACTATGAAATCGTAATTGGTTGGAATAATATGGGGTAGATCCAAAATAAACTCTAACCATTTTTACTATGACACTAGTATATTTGATAATCTATAAATTAGATATATTAAATATTTATATACATTTCTAATTAAATATAATATACACCAAAAAAGAAAAAGATGAAGAGTCATTATTGTCGTAATCATATACAATATACACCAAGAAAAGGAAACAGACTAAAGAGTCTTAATTGTCCTTATTGTTTTTTTTGTAATATCCTACCATTGATTTTTATGAATATCTACAAACAAAATTACATTGGAGATTTTTTGGAGCACAATGTTAACTTGGTCAAAAGACCAATAACTTGTTATAAACAGAACAAAAGAGAAATCACCCAAGTTTGTACCAAGTGTGGCATACTAAGATATCAAACACCAGAGGTGTTCAAGGGTTTTTTTTCTTTCCCTTTCTCCTATGGACATCTACCCATCCTACCGTTTTACCAGTTACATATGAGGAACATGTCATATCCTCATCTTTCAAAGAAAGCTCCATCTCTCCTTCCTCCTCAAAGTACGGAACATCCTTGTCACTATCTAAATGATCAGACTCATAAGGTTGTTTTTGCCCAACAGTTGTAGTCACAACTAGTGCCGATGAAACTGCCGAAGAAATTGTATCCATTGAATCCAAAGGCGTGTTAACTATGGGCTACATAAGATCTTGGGAGGTTGAAAAACTCGGATGTGGCTTTTCCTGCTGAGGGTTATCTTTCTTATGGCATGTTGTGTTCTTTCAATTTGAAGATACCTTTGGATCACACCAACCACGGTTGGGATTTCATGGCTCAGGGGATCCTGACACTCCTTTAGGGCATTCATTCTGAAGATGCTCGAGTTGTTGACAATTTATGCATCTAAAAGTTGTGTTTTCATAGTCTAGAGGTTGATGAAGTTCCTTTCCATCCCATTTTAGGATAATTTTATTTGAGAGACCTGCACTTAAATCCAATTCAAGACATATGCTTACGAAAGAGATGAACCCACTAGCTATTCTCTCACTGTCTATTTTGACAAATTTTCCAATGACATTTCCAATAGCTTTAAGGATTTTCAACCTAATCCACTTAAGGGGAAGGTTTGCGAGTCTTACCCAAACCGGAGTGGCCAGAGTCTTCATGGAGAATGGGTTGAACTCAAGAAACCGGGGCTAAATTGAGAGTTTTGCGCAACCCCAAAACTAGGGGCCCTCATCAAAACCCTTTGTCGATCCTCCAGATCCTTGAATACGACTACAAAATAAACTTTAAAAGAAAATAACAAATCTATGTTCTTCGTGTAATTTTGAAAAACCCACTCCATGAGGGCGGAAGCCGAGGGCCAGAATCCGTTGAATCATTTATTGCCCTTATTGTTGAAGATTATTCTATTTTTATATAAATGGATATTTAAAGAGTACTTATTGCGAACAATTCTGTTTTTTTTTTTAATCACTGGAAAAATCGTAATTTTTCATTAAAGAAAGAAAAATTACATGTTGTAGATGCTTTTGCATATGTTGTAAGTTCGTCTCCGACATGTGGAGAGGTAATATCTGTTATATCTGGTTGAAAACATATCAAAAATGAATCATCTCGCAGGATGTTCCTTATATAAACTATCTGTAGCATGAAAGTATATGAAAACATATTGCCACGCAGGGCATCGTGTATGATTCTGTTCAAAGGCTATGTACAATAATATCAAAAAGCTATAAATATATCTCAGGGGCTGGCAGCCCTGTGGTAGTGTGCATCAGAATATGGCCTGTGATAGTACTGGTAGTAATCTGCGCCACGTTGCTCCTGTATCAGCCATTCACCTCTGGGAATTGACGTGGCCTCCTTGGAAAGTTGATCAGCGCTGCTGTTGTGTTCCCTGTAGATGTGTTGACAAGAGATGTCAATAAATTGAGCCTTCAATATATTAATATCTTCCAAAATATTCAGGAGGGTGTGTGTGTGGCATTCTGTTGTATTATTGAACCAATCAATAATAATCTTTGAGTCACCAAAAATATGAATATGCAAACAATTGTGCCCCAATGCAAAGTGTAAGAGATGACGGAGCGAGATGATCTCAACAAAATTGTTAGTGCCAGGTCCCAGACCCATCTTGACTTTGTAAAAATGTTGTTCATTTTTGTAGAGAAGGAAACCTCCCCCACATCCTTGCTGTTGTGCCGAGCCCTCAAAGAAAGCCCAAGGAGTGTTGTGGTCAATGGGAGGAGGGTCGCGCGGACTTCTATTCCTAGGCTGCGGAGGGTCAGGCAGCGAATGATATGCAACCGTGATGAGAGAGATAATGTGCGGCCAGTTGGGCGGTTTATCGTCAAAGATCATCCGGTTACGGGCAAGCCAAATGTACCATCATGTAATGATGGGCAGGCTTTGGAGCTTTTAGAGTTTGTGATTATAATACCAGGATTCCCATGCATGATTTATATCGAGGCCCTCCCATTTACCTGATAAATGTATCGATGCTGATATGGTTTGCCAGATTGCAGTTATGGCCGGACAGAGAAGGAAAAGATGTACACAGGATTCAGATGATTGCTTACAAAATGTGCACCAGGTCGGCCCGTATACAGCCCGACGCATTAGATAGTCCCCCGTTGGGACAATGCCTTTGAGTATGCACCAGAAAAATAGCTTATGCCTGGGTGGAGCTGTGAGTTTCCAAACAGTCTGCCACCAGAATGTGATTGCGTCCGGGATTTTGTGTGATATCAGAGCAAGGTATCCCATCTTAGGGGTGTATGTACCATTTCCCGAGAGATGCCACATTAGTTCATCCGGACCCTGTTTTATCCTGATATGTGATTCAGATAATGCAGTGATAAAATCTCTCCATGCCGGATGCCAAGCAGGTGGCAGATTTATTTGGTTGGTAGATTTCTAGTGCTGATCGAATATAGAGGAGTTTTGTGGATCAGCAATGTCTGCCAGAACTTTTATCTCTTGTGAATGTAGATGCTGAATAAGATCATCAGGTAAAATATGTCGACCTCCACAACCCGGCCACGGATCCATGCCGATACGAGCAAGTGATCCATCGTTGACCCTCCAAACCAGGTTATCCCTAATGAGAGGCATAGAGTATAAGAGAGCCTTCCAAACAGAGGATATCCCTGATTTTGGCCAGGTGGGTAGGCGAACCCAATCTAGGATATTGCGCGGCCAAATGTATTTGTGGTAAGATACGCTGGTTCATAGGTTGTTGCTAGTAAGAAGAGTCCATCCCATCTTGGCAGCGAGTGCTTGTGCAAATGAGGGGAGATCTTTTAGCCCCCATCCTCCCCATTTTTTGGGGATGGCAATCTTCTTCCAACTGACCCAAGTAAAAATGCGTTTTTCCTAGTTTCTGTTCCAAAGGTACCTGTTACAAATTTGTTGGAGTCTAACCAGAATACTTCTTGGAATCCATGCTAATGCCATCCAGTATACTGGGGTTGCCTCCAACACAGCTTTTACCAAGACAAGCCTGCCTGCTCTGGAGAGATATCGGTGGCTCCAAATATTGAGACGTTTCTCCAGTTTAGCCACTAGCCAAATCCAGTCTGTGATCCTTGAGCAGACGGGCTTAATCCTAAAACCCAAGTATTTTAGGCCCTGATCAAGTGGATGGGTGGAGTATGGAAAACATTGTTGAGCAATGAGGGATTCATGGATGGAGGTTCTGGATAAGATGATGGATGATTTGGAGTGATTTGCAAGCATACCAGTGGCAGATGAAAAAAGATTGATGATGAAAAGCCCGTGAATCTCTGATGCTGCCATCCAGGAAGATCATAACATCGTCAACAAAGAGGAGATGGGTGAGGGTGCATTCATCGGTGATCCGGAGGCCATTGTAGTCCCCATCTCTTTTAGCAGAGTCGATAAGCCGACTCAAGGCATCCATAACAATCAGGAAAAGAAGGGGAGATAATGGGCAACCTTGTCGTAGACCGCGTTTTGAATGAAAAAACTGAGAGGCCGATCCATTAATCAAGACACTGAAGGTCGAGGTGGTGATGCAGGCCATAATCCATGAAATGAAATTTTGAGGGAAGCCAAGGTGAATAAGGATCATTTTGAGATAGAGCCAACTAACTCGATCGAAAGCTTTAGCTAAGTCAATCTTGAGGATGATAGCCTTCATGTGTTTGGTCCAGATTGAGTGAAGAGCCTCCTGAGCTGCACCGACAGCTTCATGGATCTGGCGATGTTCTAGGAAAGCAAATTGATGAGGAGTGATATGACGTGAAAGAATAGGGTAGATACGATTAGCAATGATTTTTGAAATGATCTTGTATAACACATTACAAAGGGAGATGGGATGGTAGTCATCAAAGGAGGACGAAGAATCTGATTTGGGGATCAAGGTGATGAAGGTGGAGTTGATGGCATTGTATAGGGTACCCGTCTCGCAGTATTCCTCAATCACCCTCAGTAGATCATTGCTTATAAGCTCATAAAAAGCAATGTAGAATTCAATAGTCCACCCATCCGGCCCCGGAATCCTGTCTTTCTTGAACCATTTGATTGCAATTTCAAGCCCTTCAGGGGAGACTGGGTCAAAAAGATGATCTGCCTCATCCTCATTAAGAAATCTGGGGAAATGACCCGCTATATTAATGATCTCAGCAATAGAAGAATCCTGGGGCTGTTTGTAAAGATTCCTGAAGTGGGAGGATCCCATCTGTGCGAGCTTTGGGAAAGTGTCAACTACTTCCCCATCAGGAGTGGGAAGACTCCAAATGGTATTTTTTACCTTCCTGCCTTTTGCATAGCTATGGAAAAACCTGGTGTTTTCATCCCCGGCTTTTAGCCAGGTGGCTCTACTCCGTAGCCTGATGGTTTCCTCCTGATCCTTAAGGATTTTTTGTTTTTGAAATTCGAGCTCACCCAGGTGTGCTTTGTCTTCAGCAGTATTGAAGCCCAAACCTCTTTCATCAGTGAGTGAGAGGATTTTTGCCTCAATGTGCGCAAGGGCAATATTATCCTATTTGTTTTTCTCTCTAGCCCATTCGATTGATCTATGCTTTAGTTGAGATAAGTTCATGCAGAATCCTTTTGCCAGTGAGTCCGCTCGATCTATGGGATTCTGTGTCAAATAGTCCTTGACCAGCTTGATGTAGGAGGGGTCCTGTAACCATCCATGGTTGAATTTGAAGGGGGCTTTTGGCTTCTTGTTTGGCCCTAATAGCTCCAGATAGATAGGATAGTGGTCCGAAATACCACCAGATCCCACCCATTGCTTATATAACTGGAGCTGTCGAAACATTGAGCCCTTCATGATGAATCTATCCAATCTACGAGCCAGTGCCGCATCCCCGATGCATCTGTTCCTCCAGGTGGGGAGAATTTTGATCATGGGGACATCTATTAGGTCATGTCTCTCCAGAAGATCAGCCATGAACCCAGTGATTGGGTCGATCTGTGCAGATGAGCCCCAGGATTCACTATATCCCAGAGAAAAATTAAGGTCTCCACCAATAATAGTGTTCTCAGCCGAGAGAATATGCAGGCTCAGGAGATGATTCCAAAATGATTCCCTCTGATGGCAAGGTCCATATATGTTAATAACTCGGAGGTTAGTGCCCAGGTCTGCCGAAAATAGGTCAAGTCCCAGGAAGCCCGGACCCCCCCAAGTCCTAAGAGCCTTGATAGAGGCTGGTTTGTATCCAATAATAAGACCCCCCGAACGTCCCGATGAGTCCAAAGCCGAGAAGAGCCAACCCGGAGCAATGGAGGATAGGGCAGTCGTAACAGAGTCTGCGGGGCCTAGGGTTTCCTGGAGTAGGATGATGTCAATAGGCAGGGAAGTGATCATCCTTTTGAGGGTTAGTTTCTTTTAGGCACTAGCTAAGCCTCTGCAATTGAAGGACAAGCACTTCATGGGGGGAGATTGCCTGGGGTATGCAATGCTCTAAGAACCCTATCGATTGTGGATTGTCACCCAGAGGCAACCTCAGCACCCGCTTTTTGGATGGCCTTTGTAAGGTGTGATTTACGCCCCCGCGCAGATAATTGAATCAGGCTGGGGGAGGTGGTGCCAAGCCCAGTGATCTTAATATGGGAGCGATTGGGATGAGGGCGAGGGCGGAGATTGTAATAGTGGGAAGTGCCCCCAGATGATGATGGGGATGTGTGAGGCGATGCAATCATGCAAGAGGATGGAATGGAGGGGGCAATCACCGGGGAAGAGGGCATAGTGCAATAAGCCACAGATAGTGAAGGAGAGAGAATAAAAAAACCAGGAGTGCAATTTGATAAAGGAGGGAAAAGAGATATACCCGGGGCAGACGTAGATGTGGAGGCCGCCCGAGCTCTGGTGATCGGAGGTTGAGAAGTACCTTGTGCCGATCCAGGAGGAAGTGAGGGAGAGCCGGAGGGGGCACCAGAAGCCGGGGTGCAATGAACAGCTGGTGATATAGGCTGCGAAGGAGTAGTGGATGTCGCCGGGCCCTCCTCTTGTTTTTTGTTAAGAAGGCACTCCTTAAACAGATGTCCCACCCAGTGGCAGTGGCAGGACCTAAAGGGCACTCCTTCGTAATCGAGAATTTGAATCTAGGTGTATCTGCCCCAGTGCAGAGTGATCTTTTCCTCTAATCCATCATGAGTGTCCAGATGTACCAAAATCTGGGCCAGAGTTCTGCTCCTGGACTCAACATAAGATCTATCGTGGTCCAGGTATGTACCCAGAGCATTTCCGATGCGCATGAAAACCTCTTCATTCCAATACTGGAGAGGTAAGCCGGGGAGCCGAACCCAGAGTGGCCCAGCCCCAATCTGCTCATGATCAAGATCAAAAAGGGGGATCCATCTTTTTAGCAACACCGGCACCATCTCTATGTGCCAATATCTGGCCAGGACCAAATCCACATAATTCTCCTCGGCAAAATGAAGTGCGAACCATCCGCGGGGAAGAACCTGTACTTCTGGGAGTTCCTTGAGAACACCCCCCCAAATCTCTTTTACCCAGAGGGTAAGCCTGGTCGCAGAGTAAGCGCGCCCACGAACATGCCCGACCAAAATAGTATTCGCCATTTTTGCTGCTTCCCCAATGGTAGATGTCTCGCCGAACCGAATAGAGATATCCCTGGAAGTGGCCTTGACACACCTGTTCTTTTTCTTGCCCGAGTGTGGAGCCGATGGGTGATCTGCAAGGGGGTCCGAGGAGGGTTCCAAGGGGAATGACCTCATTGAAGATACCCTAACAGCAGGGGTCTCAAAAACTCCAGAGGGGGAAGGACGAAGTGTAGAGGGCCCAGCCCCCGACGAGATGGGAGGACCAGACGATGCTGCAGCGAGGAAGGAGGAGGACGGAGGGTGAGGGTCGAAAGATGGCGACGGGGGAATGACAGTGGATAGGAAATGAAGGGTGCCCGGGGACAGCGGGGGGAGATCGAGACCAGGGGAGTCTGATAGGAGGGAGCCTTCAGGGGGATGTGAGGGGGAGGGAGCCGTGATAGTGACAACCGGGGAGGGATGTGAGGGAGGACCAGACGATGAACCAGAAACCGGCGGAAGGAAGGACGGACGGTCGAATATGACCTGTGAATGGACGGGGTCTTCAGAATAATTGACCTCCTCGTTCGTTTCCATGACATTGCCGACAGTAACGGACGCCATGGTGATAGAGACAGGTGGATCTGGAATGTCGGGACAGGTGCAATTGGAAGCAGATTCGCGGTGACCACAGGAGTGCGGAGGTCTCAGGCCTGGAGGGTTAGGATTTATGGTGCCCTAACCGAACCCTTCGTGGTTTACCGCAGTGTGCACCGGTTCCATTCTCCCCAAGTTCAACATATCATCTTGGTTAAGAATCTTGTTATATGGTTACCAAATAATTATTTTAGTTTATATGGTAAAATGGATGTTAATTTATAACTACCATTTATATATTATATATTTTAATGTGATATAGATATTATGATTTTCTTATATCTAAAAAATGCTTCATATTACAATACCCCTCATTGGGTGAGAGATGGTGCAACGACATTGATGCAACGGCCTCGATGGGATCTGAGCCAAGGACAGGCTAATGATACACCATAAGGAGAGGTGTCAGTCGATGGCTTGCATTCAATTGTCGGCATGTGTAAGGTGGCATCGAATGAGGGAGGATATCTTGGAAGATGTGGGGCCAGAATATTTGGATTTCTCTATGGTTTTACTCCAATTTGATAATTTGCTCTTCGACTGGGAATAGGTGGTCTCTCTTGATCTAAAGAAAAATAGAGGGTGGGTGACTCAACCACATCTGGGACTTCCAGGAGGTAAGCAACTAGTATCGGTATGCTTTTCTTGTCACTCATAATCTCATATTGTTAGACCTCGTTATGTATCTTTGTTTGGCCAGTTTCATGGTTGTTTCTAAATTGCAGATTTTGGAAAGTCCTGAGGCAATTTGGGTAGTTTTTGAAGCAAGTCTCATGAAATGTGAAGCCAGAATTATGTCCTCTGCTAGTCTCATTGTGCTTTAAATTTTTTTTTTACCCTTGATGGCTTTACATTTAGAAATTAAGGTCGAGCTCCTTTCTAATGTAATGGAGTATGGGCTTACAACTATGATAGCTATCTAAAGATCTACCAGTCGCTCCAAGTGGACTGGATAAATTAAGCAGATGGTAACCTTGCATAGAGGACATCCATATCTCCAAAAGGGCCTTGGGCTCTGACGAAAAATAGTTACAGCCTTCTGAGTTGTGGCTGGGCTAAAGCCAGGGAGGTTTATGGGTATTTTGAATTTATTGCTTATCCCTATTTTGTATTATGCTCTCGTATCTGTACAGGTATCTTCTGCTTCCATCTAGGTTTTTCTCTAAAGCCTCTTTCTCTTGTAATAGGTCGGGTGTATGCTTGGTAGGGTTTCTGGTTGAAAGACATTGAAAGTCTTGGCAATCCAAGTTCAGTGTCTCTTTGTGTAATCTACTTCAGGTTCAGTGGTCACTTGTGTTGTTTGAATTTCAGTATAATGGCCTATGCCACCTCTTCCAAAAGGAATTTTGGTCATGGTGGCAATGCTGGAGGTCGTAGGAGAGGTTGTGGGTGTGGAGAAAGGCAGGCCCCACCTCTGACAGCTAGGGACAAAGGTTACCATGGTATAGTGGGCAAAGCTCGGGATGTCGTTCAAGCTTATTATAGTAACACCCCTCCTCCTGTCTGTCAATTGATATTAGGCTAGGAAGTAGATTTAAAAGAGCAAGCTAAAAAAATTGATCCTGATTTGGGAGAGTGGTTATCCTTAGTGTAGGATCTTGGTCATTCTAGGGGTAGATACACCCAATTCCAGTAGTCGGTTTACTTATATTGGCTTATGAAGAACATAGTGGCAAAAGCTATTAGGTCCAGTCGAGTTGGGCCATCTAAACCAAATTCTAAGATCTAGGAAATTCACAGGGAATTTCAACTGATACAACGATAAATCAAACTTCAAAATGTTCGTCTTAGTCGGATTAAGAAGCATATCACTTATCTCTGATAGAAAGAGTTGTGGGGTTTCAACGCTAAAGATCTAGCGCCTGTTGACTCTTCAGACGAGTAATGGACTAACTAGCATGGTTGTTTTTGTGAAAAAATCAAGTAATGTTTTTGTAGGCTTTACAAAACTTTAAATGTTGTTTTAGATATCTAGATATTAGGCATATTAAGGATACTATAGTTATATTGCACTTTTAGACAATCTGAAAACATTTGAATTTTGGATGGCCTATCATGCAAGTATATGGCAAACAGATCTAATTTCCGAGTGGGCAATTTGAGGCCATCTAACAATGGTTGGAGTTGTATGTATT
>APFE031630605.1:0-32398 GCA_000404065.3 Pinus taeda | reverse complement strand
ATTTTTTCCAGATTTTTAAACATATAAAGAAATAACAACATGAAATAAACATATTGGCACATAAATATGAAGAAAACATTGATATATATGATGTCAAATAGAAATGATACATCAAAGGCGATACCAAATCCTGTTGATCCCTGATAATTGTCCATTCAAGGACTCAAATGTGGAGAACCAATACAAAATAACATCACATATATAAAAGAATCTCATCATCATGAGTTATATGTAGTATAACAAATAAAACTAGCAGCTATCTATCTGAAATCACTGCCCTCTCCCCCTTTTACGAGATAACATGATGGGTTGTTTGCTAGGCCTGCCCCTAGTAATAGAAGGCCTTGACCCTGCCTCTGCACCTAATGTCAAATAATGACTGCTAGGTATGGGGCTATGCTCTCCTATATCTATAGCATATGGTGTTGATGACGATGCTCTCGTAGTGTCCTCCTCCTCCTCCTCCTGCTCCTCCTCTGAGTGCTACTGCTCCTCTGACTCTGAGTCCTCCTCTTGCTACCCCTGTTCTAATGGATCCTCTGCCACTGGCTCTAACCATGAAGGTGACTCCTCCAAGATGGGATCCTTAGACTCCACCCTCCACGGAGACAATACAACAATATTGTCTAAGGAAATGGCATCTGGATCCATTAGTGATTCTATTTTCCTCACTCGAAGTCGAATGTTGTAATGCACATACACCAAATCGTTGAGGCGTGCGAACTCCAACTTGTAAGAGTGTCAAAAAAAGTAATGAGTCTTGACTCTTGACTCTTGACACTTGAAGGTCATAAATTAAAAATTAAAAATTACAATAAGTGTAATTGCCTCCAACTGAAGGCTTGAGTCAAGTATACCTGTTGCGCTTTTTTGGCGTTGTATTTTTCTCAAATACACTCCAATTGCGCTCACCCCCTGAGTAGAAGCTACATGTTTGACTCAAGATTCGTATAGCCAATTTCTACAAATTTGGTGCGCTTGCACCATAGCTTCACCACCAAATATCTTCACAACAAATAATGATAAAAAATTCAAAAACTTAAAACATAATTAAACTTTCAAATAAAAGTTACATAATTGAATTTTAAAAAATAGAATTATAAGTAAGGAAATTCTAAATTGAAAATTCTAATTTCTAATGAGTGATGACTTGTCACTTACGTGGCATGAAGAGGGTCCTTTCCCTAATAGCATCATCAAAGCCAAATAGGCCAACACAATCTCGATAAGACTGTATCTTGCGATTGATTTTGCTACGAAGCTTAGGATCAGGTACCATCCTCTGAATACAAGAATGGAGCCCTTCCATCACCTGGCCATCAAAATCAAAGTTGCATTTGTATGAAAATGTGGGGTTGAGGAAGAGTGTTGCTGCATGAATGGGTTGATGAAGCATCCCTATCCACCGACTATCAATCACATCCCATAACATCATCTGACTATCAAGGCCAACAGAACCCTTGTCTGCATAATAGGAACGAATGGCCTCCTTGGCCCTATCCATGCCCTCATACAAATAAGCCATTGCAAGCTTCTCGCCATCCACCAATCTAAGAACCTTTACTATAGGTTCACTAACTGCACATGCTTCTTCTACTCCATGCCAAAATGTCTCAGAGTACACCATTTTTGCACATCGAAGCAAAGAATGAAGAGTAATAAAGTTTGTGGCAAAACGTGTGATGGCAGGACGCCGCAACTCCTTGTTTCTAGTGAACCTCCTCATGAGGCTAAGAACAAAAGCATGGTTATAAATAAACTTAGGGATGCTCCTAGCCATATCAACCGCCTCCTTGATGAAGGAGAGTTTCCCCATATCCTCAAGCAACAAATCGAGACATTGCGCTACACACGGAGTCCAAAACAATATGGGATGCCTCTCCGTAAGCATTTTTCCAGCAGACACATAATTAGCTGCATTGTCTGTTATGACTTGCACCACATTTTGCACATCAATCTCCCGAATGAACCCATCTAACAACTCACATATCATTGCTGCATCTTTGATATGTTCTAATGCATCCAACGATTTAATAAACATGGTACCTTTAGGACAATGTACCAAGAAATTTAGAAGAGTCCTACCCTTCCTATCTGTCCAACCATCAGACATCACTATGCATCTAGTAACTTCCCATGTCTTTTTTAACTCCGCCAATCTAGAGTTGATGTCCTGCTTTTCTGCTTGAGGAATTGGCCCCCGCAACTCCTCATATGTGGCACTTTTGTACCCTGGGCCCACAACAACAATAGCATCACACATTGGCTGCCAAAATGGATTGGTTTTGGTGATGTTGAGAGGTAAGTCTCTCCAGAAAATACACCTCCCCATGACTCTATCTACTTCTTGCTTCTCCTTCTTTTTAACAAGCGATTTTATGCCAGGTTGTGCTCCAGGTCCTGTTCGTGGAACAAAAAATGATGACCTCATAGTTGCACTAGCAGTAGCAGGTGATGGTGTACCAGCTATGGAGCCCCTCCCACTAGGGCCACTACCCTCAACATCAAAATCAGGAGAAGATATCCTGAAAGATCTACCTGCACGTTCAGCTTTGTTTCTTTCTGCCTCTTCCTTCTTTCTGTCATTTTCATCAATTGCATCAAGAGCTTTTTGTATAAGCTCCGGATTAGAAACTGTACAAACCCCAACATCATGTCCATTAAGTCTAGCAAGATGGTATTTCAGTCATGTAACCCCACCTATCATCCTAGTCCCACACAATTTGCATGTAAGATATGGACGATTTGTCCCACCATCAGGGTTCTCATACTCCCAAAATGGGTCCAAGGCTTTTGGCATATTTGTAGTGGGCTAACTCAAACCTAGGGCACCAAAAAAAATTTGGAATTAGTAACTTAATAAGTAATACTAATAACCACATCATTTTACAAAATAGTTTTTTTGCTACATTATTTGCAAATTCGCAATTTTGCAATGTGAATTGAAAATTGAAAATTCATAAATTCATACATAGAATTTACTTTTAGAAATAGGCAAACCGTAAACCTACCTCACTATTCACAACTTCACATTGCACAATAAGAAACTAATTTCTAAGGTGAAGAAATTTTATAGAGATGAACCCTTAATATATAATAAAATTAATAAATAGCCTTTGCGGCTATGAACTCAAAAAAATGAAGTTTGCTCTCCAAATATGGAGAAAACTTGAAAACTTAAAAACTTAAAACCCTTGCTTTTGCTCATGGGCATTAAAATTTTTTCAAATGGAAAAAAAAATCAAGCAAAATGATTGTAGGCAAATAAGCAAGCAAGAACAATCCTAAAAATAACAAAAAATTCATTAAACTAGGGGTTTATTTGAACATACCTCTTAATGGAAGAAATGAAATTGTCTCACTATTCTTGAAGTATAGATCAATGAAATATTCGTTGTTGGTGGCGATAATAGCTATGGAACGCTCAAACCCTCCTTGTTAGCAAGCACATAGCTCTCGCCTTCCTTCTCCAGCTATCAGAAATGAAAATGATAAAAAAAAAAAAGCAAAATCAGACTTTTATAACCCGTGCTGAAATTTTTGATTGTGATATTTTGGATCGTCGCGCGATACTTTGCCAAAATATTGACGATATTTCGGAAATATCGCAATATTCTCGGTTCCGAAAATATCGCGATATTTTCTTGGCAATATTTCGGCGAATATCGCAATATTTACAAATATCGCCGATATTTCGGCTATTATCAACATCTATCCATTATATAGACCTTGTAACCCACGAAAAAGAACTCATTTCTCTTACCAATTGCTATGTGAAGTTAAATTTTTCATTGTAAATATTGAAATATTTCAAAAATCTTACGTAGTGGTAGAAATAAAGTCAAACAATCCATAGCAAATGGTAAAAAGGACGTTTATTTCTTCTGAATTTTAGAGGGTTTTTGGGCATATTATCTGGTTTAGTTTACCTAGAATATGCAGAGACTTGTTAAAATCACAATTTTGAATTTGAGATTTTACCAACATTTTGACAGGATTTCCAAACATTACAAAACATAAAACATTATAAGGGTAAGATTTTACCAACAATTTTTTTGGCAGGATTTCCAAACAGTACAAAACATATAATGGTAAAACGACTTAAAAAAAAGCAAGCATGATTTAGATACAAATCTCTTTATGCGTGAGTTGTAATAGACAAGTAAGGCAGTACACTACAGATTTTACGTAGTAAATCTGGTTTGATATAGAGATATTGAGATAACATGTTCAAGTTTCTTACTCTGAATCTCTTATTTCACGGCTCGAAGTGTACGTCTAGCATAAAGCTTACACTCTTTAGGGGACCAATAACCACCATCCCGTCATACTTCGTTGGATGTTAAGCGATCTATTTCACATCGCTGGAGAATAAAAGGCAGGACATTCCAGATTTTAAGCAGGAAATCCGCTTTAATATTGAAATGACAAGTTCAAGTTTGTTACCCTGAATCTGTTACTTGAATGCTTTAAGTAATTGTACGTCTATCAGAAAACTTACACTTCTGACGATATCAATAATGATCCACCGCAGAGCATTAGCCAGGGTATACTCTGCAGTGGACGGTGACTGATCTGCTGGTATGCTTTGGTTGGTTGTTGATCCCGTGAGAAGCAGGTTTGGAATTTGATGAGTATTTGACAGCTAACAAAAATTATGAAAAATCAGAGAGGTAAAGAAAAATGAAACCCTAAATTTCATTTCTCATAGGTGCACAAGCTTGATTGGCACAATGTTACACTTCTCATCGATGCAGAAGGTTGATTTAATGTTTTAGGTAAGTCTAGTGCATCTCTCAGAAAACTTACACTTCTCATGAGGGCATGCAATTGACTGGTAGAAATTATCTGTGGACAAACCTTAAGCACAGATAAAACCTTGATATATCTGTGTTATAACCTTGTTATATTTTGGTACGTCCATGCCTAAAATCTTGCTGTAACATATTTCTGTTTATTGTTTTATAAAACATCAAAATTTCACGTGTATTTATGAAAAAATTGTCTGATAGTATTACAACAGGTACATCCTGGCCCGTATACAATTGACACAAGCCACACATTGTAAATAAAAGTGTAGTCTAAAGAATTTATAAATTAGTTGGAATAAAAATAAAAATTTTAGGTTACAGTCGTTAAAGTTTAAGTTTTTTTTGGTATTCAAAATGTTTTTGATGTACTAAATCTATTTGCAACACCTCAACATTCTGATTAAAAATATATATATATATATATATATATAACCTGCTATACAAACAAATTTATAATCTCGATTGCCAACGCCATAAATAAATATAGCTGAGCATCAAATAATTTGTGCAAATTTCTTCAAATTTTCTTTTCGAATTTTGGCCACCCAGATTCCAAGCATACCAGAGGTCTATCAAGTCGAACCTGGGAGCTGATTGGGATAGCACTTTGTAATTCATTGATTCGTCTTCCTCACATGCGGGGTTTTGAAACTTCAATGGTATTTTTATTTAATTGTATGATAAAAATGGAGTTGTCTATAATGAGACTTTTTGAAAGCCTTTGCAGTGGGTTTTCCGGTCAAAATCCAGCAGCAATTGGAATCGCAAGTTTGATAGCTAGTTTCTGCACAATCAAAGCGTCCAAGGGTTTTTCAGGGTGCTGAATCCAAATATGCAGTTAAAAAACCATTTTAACTGCAACAAATCAAGATTTAACCTCAATTTCTTCCACCGGATTCCGTCACCGGAATCTCCAAAAAGTCTCATTATAGACAACTCCAAAAAAATTAGGTAATACTTATTGGAGTTGTCTATAATGCGACTAGTTGTCTATAATGCGACTTTTTGAGATTCCGGTGACGGAATACGGCGAAAGAAATGAGGTTAAATCTTGATTTTTAGCAGTTAAAATGGTTTTTTAATTGCATATTTGGATTCAGCGCCCTGAAAAACCCCTGGGAGCCATTGATTGTGCAGAAACTAGCTATCAAACTTGGGATTGTAATGAATTGCTACCGGATTTTGACCAGAAAAATCTGCCGGAAAGGCTTTCAAAAAGTCGCGTTATAGACTACTGCATACTTATTATATATGATAATTTTCATTTATTTTATTTTTTTAAATCTAATTATAAATTAATCGTTAATGGCTAATAAGGATAACACATATGAGGGATGGTGTTGTTTAATTATAAGATTTTTTGAGTTTTTGGTTGTATTGTCAAATCTTGTGTTGTTTAAATTAGGTTTGTTTTTTTTTATAATATATATGAATTTAATACTCTAAAAAATTTTCAGCCACATAAATTGTGGAGAGTTCACAACTCAAAGTTGTGATTCCAACACTCAAATTATGGAGAGTTCAAAACTCAAAATTGTGATTCCAGCAAAGTCTAGCAGGATTTTAAGCAATTTTGATCCTCCAAATAATCTAACAAATAGCCTACGGCCACCTCGAATATGCCCTAAAAGTGTTTTTTCTTCGTTAAAAGCTTGTCTTTCTAGGACACTAAGAAACAAGTTAATGGCCCATAAATTTTGCCACCTTATGGACCACCAACTAGGTAATTCCACGTGTTGCAATGCCTTCATTCGAGGATAGCAGTGATGATTGTTCCCGAATCCCACTACTTGTTTGACAACTGACTTATGATAGGTTTTACCATTGTATAAAAAATAAAAAATAATGATAATTATTATTATTTGGGAAATTTTAATAAGATAGTTATCATCAACTATTATTTTAAAATAAAAATTAACTCTTTAAACCATACCACTAAAAATATTTAATTAATAATTCTTTCTAATTTATTTATTAACTTATTCAAATTAGATGACATAATAAAAATATATTTAAGTATTTGTGCAATGATTTAAGATTTCACGGTATCACAATTATATGATGATGATTAACTTCCACTCATACCTATTTGGTTTATAGGATAGGAATTATTTAATATTTTGTTTCTATATTAGAAACTCAGTGAGAGAAACATTCCAAGATCACCATAGTTTCACAATTATATGATGATGATTAACTTCCACTCATACCTATTTGGTTTATAGGATAGGAATTATTTAATATTTTGTTTCTATATTAGAAACTCAGTGAGAGAAGCATTCCAAGATCACCATAGTTTCCCTGATTTGTGTGACAAATATTTTGAAAGTTATATCTAATGTGATTATAAGATAGGACAATATAAGAGAAGTATTTTTCATCTTCCACACTCTTAATATAGGAACAACTCTTTCATCCCATGAATTGGTCAATGCCTAGTTTCAATATGAAGATTACTTATTATCTTAACAATGTTCATTTTCTTCTTAACACTAGTCAATGCAAATAGATATTTTGATTTTCAAGATTACATAGATATTTTTTATTTGGGTGATGGGAGTTGATCAAATCCTTATAATATCTTAATGTCCTTCTTCCCTCTAACTCTTTATAGCCCCACAATTTATCCTTCAATTTTGAAGTAATAATAGTTTCAGTATTATCATTATTTTGCAAAATGATCTCCTCCTTTATCCCCCAATAGTCTAGTCAATACATGGGGTTTTGGTTCGAGTTAGAAGCAATTTTAGGAAACCTCTTCGCTCCCATGTTATATAACTTCTTCTTAAACATAATATACATATTCATAGCCATGCTTTCAATGGGAGAAAGACTTGTTTCAACTAGAGGGGAAGGCTTGTTTCAATCAAGAGGATAGGGTAGAGAGCATTTTCTTTAATCTTGATATTGCAGGTTATATTTACCTCTTTTGAATCTATTCAATTTTCTTCCACCCCAAGCTTCACATCCATATAAAATAACAAGAGTGACAAGAATCTCAGAGAGGAGTTTTTTTAATCACATATCCAAAGATATGCTAACTTACAATCCTTTTCAAGCCCATAGTAAGTTTTTCAATTTCCATTTACCATTTTCTCAATGTCATAAATATAATTGAGCCTTTAATGGATGTCAATTCTAAGATATTTGTATGAATGAAATTCTTCTTAGTATTTTTTTCATATATGAATGTATCATATGTGATCTTCTTGGATTTAATTATCATGACTTTATTTTTGTTGGTATTAACAATCATACCCATGTTGGAGCATGAACCTTGGAGGATTCTTAGTTACTTTTTGAGATTGTAATAATTTCTCGCTAAAATAACAATAACATCAACATAAAGGAGAAGATTTATGACTATAACAATGAGTGTCGAGGCAACATAACCTACATTTTCCAAACTTTTCTAGCTTATCAATGTATATGCTTAAAAGGATAGGGGATAAGAGACATCCTTGCTTGACTTCAATATTGCATTTAATTTCTTCGACCAACACTCAGGGGTCCTAAGCTTGGGAATAATATTCTTGTACAACCTTGTCACAACAACCCTCAACTAGATAGGAATCATTATCTCGTGTAGCCTCTTCCATAACTTTTTCCTAAGAACGATCATCACGATCATCATATAAATTGAGTTATAAATCATTTATTTGAGAAATAGAGATGAATGCTACAACCTAACACAATTTGACTATCTAATTGAGAAAAAAATATAATACGTAATCATTGAGTGATGTGCTTTCCTTTATATGAATTTTTGTTTTCTTCTCTTTTTAACATATATCCACCTAACAATATTATTCTATTTATTTTAAATTGTTCAATTTACAAGTGTTTTAAACTCTTTGATATGATTATAATCAATTCCTTCTCCCCTCTTTCACAATAAAAAAATGTGAATAAACCCTAAACCATCAAAAAGCCATTCATGTCATACCTTGTTCATGCGGGAAAGAATACATAGGAGAAACAGGAAGATCTTTTAACATTTGAATCAAAGAGCACATCGTTGATTTACGAAGAGAAAGAACCTCAAAATCTGCCTTAGCAGATCATGTTCACTCTTCCCAACACTACATGTATGGAACAAGCCAAGTTAATTAAAAAAGAAGACATTATCCTAAAAGGAAAGTCAAAGAAGCCATTGAAATAGAAAAAAAAAACAACTTAAATCGAGACAATGGTTTAAAACTTAGCAATGCGTGGAAACCATTATTGAAAGACATTAAATAATTACTATTTCTTAACTCATTCATTTCCCATAAATCAATTCGCTCTTAATCAATATACATAATAAAAAAATTATTCCAAAACGGTATAAAATTCATTCAAAAAAAAAAAAATCTAAAAACTTTTCCACTTAATAACTAATAACTAATCAAACCTTAAAAACTAATCAAACCCTAATAATATATGAGTTACTATTTCATAACTCATCCATTTCCAATAAATCTTTTCGCCCTTAATTAACAGGAAGATCTTTTAACATTCCGATCAAAAAGCACACTGATGATTTACGAAGAGAAAGAACCTCAAAATCTGCCTTAGCAAATCATGTTCACTCTTCCCAACACTACATCTGTATGGAACAAGCCAAGTTAATTAAAAAAGAAGACCATTATCTTAAAAGGAAAGCCAAAGAAGCCATTAAAATAGAAAAAAGAAAAAACAACTTAAATTGAGGCAATGGTTTAACACTTAGCAATGCGTGGAAACCATTATTGAAAGACATTAAATAATTACTATTTCTTAACTCATTCATTTCCCATAAATCAATTCGCTCTTAAGAAATATACATAATAAAAATTTTATTCCAAAACTGTATAAAACTCATTAAAAAAAATATATATCTAAAAACTTTTCCACTTAATAACTAATCAAACCCTAATAATATATGAGTCACTATTTCATAACTCGTCCATTTCCAACAAATCTATTCGCCCTTAATTAATACACATAATATTATCATAATATAATTTTATTCCAAAATTTTATCGATTTAACAACAACATAATTAATCTAAAAACTTATCCACATAATTAACTTACATGTTTACTTACTATATAGACATTAATAATCAAAATGAGATATTCACATGAAATTCATTAGAATAAAAGTAAAATAAGGTCATGAAGATTTTTTTTTTTTTTTGGTTAAGTAAAATAAGGTCATGAAGATTTTTATTTTTTTTGGTCAAGTAAGAGTGGAGCCTTCAATTAACCGATAAAAAGATTACATATGGTACATGTCTTTACAAGTGTAAAGACCAACAAAACACAGACTCGTTGATGATTAACAATCAACATGGTCAACAGAACCCAAAATCTTACACATAAAACCTCCGGCCATTTTACAACCCGATAGTCATTCGATAAGAACCCCATTGATCTGATGGTCCACAAATAAATCGCATCGGAAACTTGCGCGACCCTTACCCACTTCACGAAGCCGATAGAGAAAAAAAACAAATGGTGTATAAAACTTCGGGTCTGCTCTTGGACTTAACCTCTAACCATTTTAAAACCCGATATCTTTTTGATCAAGAATTCAAATGATCTGATGGTCCTCAATGATATCACACCAGAAACTTGCCAGACACTTACCCGCTTCACGTATTCGATAAAGATTATAAGCCATTGGTCTATAAAAAATCAGGTCCACTCTTAGACTTAACCTCTGATCATTTTAAAACCCGATATCCATTCGATCAAGCCCCTTTTGATCTAATGGTCCTCAATGATATCAGATTGGAAACTTGCGCGACATTTACCCGCTTTACGGAGCCGATAAAGATTATAAACCATTGATCTATACATCTTCGTGTCCGCTCGTAGACTTAACCTCTGACCATTTTCAAACTCGATAGCCATTCGATAACGAAGGCCAACAAAACCTATGGCTTGCGTCCCTTCAACTAGCACATTGTTTACCAAATACTCATCCCCCTTAGTTAGCTATGACTTTAGCATTGACTGTGGGATCGACGGTTAGGATTTACTGCGTCACTCTCCTGCTTCCGCTCTCTCCTACTTCCTCTAGTCCTCCTCCTGCTCATTATTCATGGTCTAGAAGTACTCCATATCTTTGGTTGCCTGTCATTGACAATCATCATGCAGTTTACCAGAGGGTATAGAATCCCAATCGTACTGAATATAGATTTCCTTACATAGCACTCCTTCATTCACTAGACGATCCACTAACATATTGGCTTTTCTTCGCACATAAACGAAGCTGACGATTCTCAGTGTTCGCAAGTGGGAATGAATACGCTGAAAGACCTGTGATAGCCTCCAATGTTTCGACACTTTTCCAAGTGTCGTTCCATTACACATTTTCTTGGCCGCATTAATGACCAATTCATAGTCAACTTCAATGATGGCGTTGTGTAAATTTGACTTGATAAGGATTTCCAGGCACTACTCTAAGGCCATGAGCTCCACCATGTTATTAGTGGCAGTCCCCAAATGACTGTGAAAGATATCCTTTATGCACCCCTGCTCATCTCTTATGACACCACCAAATCCAACCATCCCTGGGTTGCTCTTAGAGGCCTCGTCTATATTGATTTTCAAAAAACCATGAGGAGGAGGCTGCCAAATATCTTTACCAACAGTTGTTTTGCTCACACCCTTGTCAGTGCCTTGGGGAACCATAGAATGGAGACCCAATTGCAGCAATATGCGAGCATTTTGGGGCGAAGGAGTGTTCTCAGGAATTTTCCACATAAGGGCTCCTACTGTATCTTTGAGCTATCGTAAAATTTGGACAATGATGTTCTGGGTCGAGCCTGTTTTGTTCTTGAAAATCCTACCATTGCGTTCTTTCTAGACATCCCATATAATAAAGCCCGGAACCAAAGTCCAAGCCTTGCTAATGATTTCAGTACCTGAGAATTCTTTCCTCCAATTCTTCAAAGTGTTGGTGATGTTGAGTCTGTCCCTGTCAGTTTGCCTTAAGACTAAGGCCACCCAATCCCACAAGGTAGAGGTGAAGGGGCAAAGGTTTAGTAAATGTTCCATCGTCTCCTCCTGTAAGCCACATAGATGGCATTTGGATGGGCCAACAAATCCCCTTTTCATAAGATTCTCCCATGTGAGAATTTTCTTTTGGTGAACCAACCACATAAACAACTTGATTTCCATCCATTGCGAGTTCTACCAAAGGTCATTCCAAACCTGATCAGGGTTTGGATAATAAAAACCTAGGGCCATTTGTTTAGCTTCTTTAAGGTTAAAGGTGCCTTCGATGTTTCTACCCCATCTCAGTTGGTCAGATGAGGATGACACCAAAATCTTCCTCTGTTCCAAGTCAAGAGAGAGAATTCGCTTGGGCCTTCAAAGGACTCTCTTCACTATAACCAAGATCCTTCCACATTCTCCATTTATCATTGTCCCTTACCTGATCCCAGAAGTCACTTACCATATGTAAACCTTTGTTGTCAGTGTCATTTTTGAGAGCGGTTAGTTCTTCTCTAAACAAATTTGGTTCTTGTTGCCAGTTATCCTCCCAAAACCGTGCAAGGTTCCCAGCTCGAATATCCTAGAAACTATGATGCTGGACAATGGATCTATTCTCCCAAGCAAGGTTCCAAATGTGGGAGCCCTTGATGAGCTTTGATTCGGATATGATCCCTCTCCTGCCAATTATTTGTATATTTTTGCTTCCAAATCTTGGCCTAAGGGGTTGTCGATTCCTTGAGCCACCTCCACCAAAGTTTGGCTCCCGAAACTCTGCTAAGGGTTTCAGGGTCATGAAGCCCCAAACCACCATGGGCCATAGATTTTCAGAGCTTGTCCCAAGTTACCAAAGCCCAATTCTTTTTCTCTTCCCCTTTTCCCCAAAGAAAATCTTGTTGAATACTCCTGATTTGTTACATAACTCCTTTAGGATTAGGAATAGATGAAAACATGAAAATGGGTATAGCTTGCAGGAAAACCTTTGTAAGCACAAGACGCCCCAACAAATTCAAAGACTTGCAGGTCCATTTCCTGACTTTGTCCTGAAGTTTATTAGTTACCAGCTCCCACACTCCCTTGCTCAGAGGTTTGTCAGTAAGAGGCATTCCAAGGTACTTGGAAGGTAACTAATCCCTTTGAAACCCGAGAATTCTGGTGAGGTTCCTATGAATAGCAATGTCAGTGTTAAAAAAGAACACCTTTGATTTGTCAAGGCTTACCTCTGTACCAATAGCCAAAGAAAAGTTGTTTAGGATTTGTTTGAAAGCTCTGGCTTCCTTGACCGTAGGAATGCCTTGCGGCATTGTGTCATCAACAAATTGTTGATGAGTAGAAGAAGAACCATCCGGGGTAAGTTTCAGACCCTAGATTCTTCCTTCAGCATTTTCTATTTTGATTGCTTTGCCTATCCCTTCCATCATGAGAACAAAGAGGAAGGGGGAGAGCAGATCCCCTTGTCTAAGACCCCTAAAACACATAACGGTTCTAGAGGGAGAGTTGTTAAGTAGAATGGAGAAGCTAGCCGTGGATACAAGGGCCATAACCCATTTTATCCAATTGTGGTCGAAGCCATAAGCTCTTAACACTACCTTGATGTAAGACCAACTTAGCTTATCATAAGCTTTCACTAGGTCAAACTGCATGATCATACCAGCTTGCTTATTTCTCTTAAGAGAATGTACCACTTTGTGAGCTTGTATGATGTTGTTGAGAATCTGTCTTCCTTCAACAAATCTAGTTTGCTCCTCTGAGACGAGAGCAGGAAGAAGGGGCTTGAGTCTGTTAGAGATCACTTTGGAAATAATTTTTTACACCACAATACATAAGGCTATGGGTCTGAATCTGTCCAGTTTCATAACTTTTTCCTGCTTTGGAATCAAAGCTATGAAAGAGGCATGAAGAGCCTTCAAAACAGTTTTGGATCTTCTAGAGTCTTCCATAACATCAAGGATATCTTGTTTGACTGTTTTCCAGCAAGCTTTGAAGAAGTCCACATTGAAACCATCAAGGCCAGGAGCTTTCCCATTTTGCATCTCATTGATAACTTCACTAACCTCCTCTTCACACATGGCCTGTTAAGATTGTGGTTGTCTTCCCTAGTTACAAGCTTAGGAATGAACTTTGTGAATTTGTTAATGAACCGAGATCTATCGACGAGAGGCTCCTCTGTTATGCTTAGGAAGTGTTGAACTAGGACATATTCCATTTCTTTGTGAGAGACGAACTCTTTCCCTTGAGAATATTTAAGTTTTGAAATTCTGTTATGGGATCTGTGATCCAAGGTTGATCTATGAAAAAACTTTGTGTTTCTTTCTCCTTCTCTAATCCATTTCTCCCTCGATTTTTGTCTCCAAAAAATCTCCTCTTGTATGCACCGATCTTCCCATTCGTTCTAAAGAGAGTCAGCCTGACTTTTCCATTCCTCGGTAAAACCTTCTGAGATGATGATCTGATTAATCCCCTGGAGTTTCTGCTCAACTTCTTTTTTGGCTTTAAAAATATTACCAAACTCTTTTTTGTTCCAATCTTTAAGCTTAGATCTGATGTGTTTAAGTCTCTGTTGCATAATGAACATTTTAGTGCCTTGAACGGGCATATCTTCCATCCACCAATTTTCAATATTGCTGGTGAAGTCTGGGTGAGAGAGCCACACATTTTCAAACCTAAAAGGTATGTTCCTTAGTGTACCCATAAAAATAGCTTCAAGCTGGACAGGTCAGTGGTCCGAGCCTCCGTAGGGAAGGATTAAAGCTGACATATCAAGGTCTGTGAGAAGGAGGTCCTCTCAGATTATGAATCTATCTAGTTAGGGACGACTTGAGAAGCCCCTCCCCTCTTATTATTCCAAGTAAATGTGCCATTTACTATTTCGATGTCCACTAGCCCCATGTTATTCATGAAGTTCTGGAAGGCAATAGAGTCTCTGCCTAGTTTTCTGGTACCGCCTTTTTTCTCTGTAAGAGATCCGATCATGTTGAAATCCCCTGCCAGAATCTAGGGCATATCAGGATATCTCTCTCTCGGCTCCTCAAGGGAGGTGAGAAGCTTAAGTTTGTCTTCTAGTTTTTGAGGACCGTAGATGTTAGTGATCATGTAGATGTCCTTGTCACCCAAAGTTTGAATCACCAACGATAGATAGTTCCTAGAAGCTTTAGCATCCAAGATTCTAAGTTTTTGAGGATCCCATAGAGTAAGAATCCCACCCGCCGAGTTTTCTGCTTTAACCTCTAGATACTCATACTTGATTAACCATTTGTTGTGTATCTCTCTGATATTTTCCTTTGAACATTTTGTTTCCTGAATAAAAACCATATCTGGTTTTTCTTCTTTTATTCTACTGCTAAGATTTATTTGTTTCCTTTTACTTCCTAGACCCCTAATGTTCCAGGTTGTAAGCTTCATTAAGAAAGGTTTGTAAAGGAGTAACTGGTAAGATCCCTCATCTTACCTGAGTTAATCATAAGTTTCCCACATTCGGTCAACATCTCGTTCTGTTTTTTCTTCCTCTTTTCCTACCCGGGTTCTTGGAAGAATGCATCGGTGTATCCTCCATTATTTTCACTCCTCTATTCTCCTGGTTATCATGGTTTCTTTTGACTCCAAAACACTTCGTTTGTGATCTCCAGAGCAAGAGTTTTTGAACCCTATCAAACTCCTCTTTTGGCAGAGAGTCTGTCCCTTTGGTGATTCCCTGCTCCAGAAACTTTTCTAGATCTAAATTCTCCCTCTCTAGATTCTCCTACAATTCATGGTCTTTCGTTCCAGCCTCACTTGGGGTCATATCATGGTCCCTACTGAGCTCCATAGTGCTTGGCATATCATCCTTTTGTTTGTTGTTTTCGCGTATGTCCTCCATATTAGCATCCCTTTCCTTCTCAGTGGGAATATTATCTGATTCCTGGTTTGTCCCTTTGTTTTCGAATTATTCTTCTAAGATATTGAAACTATTATGGCTCGATTATCTGTCTTCATTAATTTTCTTTTGGTACTGCTTGCCTCCTTTCCCTTTACCCCCAACCTTAGTAAAACCCTCGAGATCTTTGCCTGTAGTTTCTTTCGTATTGCTCTCCAGCTTGTTCAATGGGCAGTCCCTGTGTAGGTGCCCGTGTTCATGGCACTTACGACACCTAAATGGGACGTGTTCATAGTCCACCGCTTGCACCCATTCCTCGTCATACACTTCTAAAATGATTGCATCCAGAAGTGCCCCAGATAAGTCCATTTCCACACATATCCGGGTGAAGGAAGTGTATTTGCCTCTTAGAGTAGCATCTGAGATCTTTATCAAATGCCTTAGCTTGTTGCCGATAGCCTTTAGAGACTCCGGCAGCCAATAATCTAAAGGAAGGGAGTAGAGTCTTATCCATACCGGTACCGATGTGAAAGTTTCTCGTTCTGGGACAAAGTTCATTACCCATGGTCACATATAAAGGCCTGCATAAGCGTAAAAATAGGGTCCTCCCTCCAACACTTTATCTTTATCCTCTAAGCTTATTAACACCACTGTGAAGAAGCCCTTGGACCCAAGGTAAAGGTTAATTTCCCCCTCTGATTTCCAGTGGTTCCTTATCCATGCTTGCAAAGCCTTCTCCATCGGCCAAATCCCCATAAATTTACAGATAATGGCATATTCGCCATGTGGTCTCTATGCACCTATAGCACTAGGTCACTTAAAATGACCTAAGGAATAGTGGTCGACTTGGGTTTACAGAACTATTGTACTCATAGGAGCAAATTTCTTACTGCTAACCTCTGTCCTCTTCTTACTAGCTTCCTCACGATTCTCTTCATGTACTTGAGGTCTGATAGTTTCTGATTTTTTAGTATTTGTAGCCTCTGTTGCCACCTCCATTAGTTTCTTGAAGCGATGCGATCCAACTCCCTTGCTTCTATCCGCAACCGCTTGGCTGTAGGAGGGAGCTGAACTCCCTCTTGTTGTAAATAACACTAAGAGGGGGGTGAATCAGTACTATCAGGTCAATTAATTTTCATTTTACAATATGATTTGTATACGCTACTTCAGTTAGTAAAATTGCGTATGTACGCAACTACAGTTAATGAAACTAGCGTATAACTAGCAGAATTGTAATTTAAATTATTCTTCAGATGTTAATCATTAATCTATGCATCAAACCATATAAATAGTAACCAGGAACAGTAAAACAGAACATGCAATCACACATAAGAACACAAGATATAAGGTGGAAACCCAATGTGGGTGAAAACCACCTGTTGCAATTCGTCTCTATCTTCTTTTAATTAGAAACTTTTTTTTACAATGTTTCTGTACTAGTGCAGTCTTATACGAGTACGCAGGCTACTACCTATAGAAGGCTACAACCTTCTCTCATTCTCCAGCTTCTCCTCGAAAGGACCTACAACCCCCTTAGCTCTTGTACTAGCTGAGGTACTAGTACGTAGGTGCTGTCCTACAGAAGGCTACAACCTTCTCTTTACTTCCACGGACCACATTTCATAAATTTTTAGACTGGATCCATCAATAACATTAATCAAACATCAAATATATCTCCATTAACCAATCTCCTTTTCTTCAATCAAAACTGAATCAAACAATTACTTCTCTGAATGTTGTAACCAGAATACATTAACAGTAACTAGAAACCAATCCTAAACCCAGAACACTGCAGCAATAAACAAAAGCAACTAAAACTTATTTCATGAGACGTATGCTACTTCAATATATAGAAACCTGCATGCATATGTTGTTGTATTAAGGCCAACCAACGTATACATAGTTTTAACTTACTAAACCTGCGTGTATACGTGCCTTTGATGTGTTGAACCTGCGTACAGATCTATAAAAGATAATTTACCCTTTTCACTTATTCAAACATCAGTTATACCCAGATTATCATATTTATAGATCAAATCATGCGCTAAATATAACAGATCAAAATCACACAAAGATACTACTATTCAAGCCTTAAGATATTAACCCATCAATAGAACTTATCCATCTTTTAGTGCTCATAGTGCCAAACCTCTGTCATAATGCCAACAATCTCCCCCTTTGGACTTGATGGCAACCAAAGTCACTCAAAGTCATTCTCCCCCTTTGTCATCAAGTGCAAAGGGTTATGCCCCCCCTGAGTTCATGCTGAAATCTCTGCTCTGTTGTGTTGTCCATGCTCCCCCTGTCTATAGGCAAGGTCTGCAAGAAAATGTTCTACAAGAAGATACATGACTTTATACATCATAAGAGACCTTCCTATTACCAAAGCCTCATACATACATTCATCTCCCAACCAAGTGGGGATATACAAATATTAACTCATCCACCCAGCCAAGTGGGGATACACCAAAAGTTTACACAAGATAAAAAATCATCCATCCCAGGCATAGTGGGGAAACCAAAGTAGGTCGTTAGATGACCTTAATAAGAAAGGAAATACATGACATAGAGACGAATATCTACAGCAAGACTATGATATTTATCAACAACTATCATCAGCAGCATCTGTTAATCATCATTCAGACCAGCAAGCATGTTCTCTCTCTACACCTGTTCCACCTGAAACCAAAAAAAACTGTGACATTGAACCAAGATCTTATAAGATAATGCCAACAATGCATTATCAGAGGAATGTATGCTCCCCCTGAACCTGTGCTAGATGGTCTCTGTCAGACCCAAGTCAGACTCTTTTCATCCTGAGCCTAGCCCACTGTTGTCTTCAAACCAACATATACGCGACTGTATCCACATAAACCTGCATATGTACGTGGATCCTCCTTATGAAACTCGCGTACAACCACTTTTCTCTGAGACAGAAAAGTTTCAACAGCAAGATGATGCATCAACTACTCCCAGCTTCTTTCTAAGGTATTCAAATGTCTCCCTGGGCAGTGGTTTGTTGAGTATATCAGCAACATGTTCCTTGGAGGGAACATACTCCAATTTGACCATTTGTTCAAGCACTTATTCTCGGAGAAAATGATATTTGATAGGCATTTGCTTGGTCTTTGAATGCATGACAGGATTCTTTGAAATACAGATTGCACTTGTATTATCACATAAAATGGAGATAGGTGGAGTACAAGTGATTTGAAAATCTTGCAAAGTTTCCATCATCCAAAGGAGTTGTGTGCAGCAAGATGCAATAGCCACATATTCCACTTCAACTGTAGATAGAGCAATTGAAATTCATTTCTTGCTGAACCAAGCTACTAATCTGGAACCCATAAAGAATGCACCACCACTAGTGATTTTTCTGTCATCCACTCTTCCTGCCCAGTCTGCATCTGTATATATGTGAAGTGCGATATCTGTATCTCTAGGATACCATAAGCCATAGTTTTGTGTTCCTTGAAGATATTTGAAAATCCTTTTAACTGCCTGAAGATGTGCTTGTTTTGGATTTGCCTGGAATCTTCCAACTATTCCCACTGCATGCATGATGTCTGGTCGGGTACCCGTTAGATAGAGCAGACTACCAATCATGGATCTATAGGTTGGTTGATGTATTGCTGCTGAATCGTCATTTGTGCTGAGGCTACATCTTGTTACCATAGGGGTACACACTGGTTTCGAATCATCCATGCCATATTTCTTCAAGATCTACTTGAGGTACTTGGTCTGTGATAGAAAGATACCGTCTTTATTTTGTTGGACTTGTAAACCAAGAAAATATGTCAGCTCACCAAGCAGGGACATTTCAAATTCTTTCTGCATCACCAAAGCAAAGTTTTGACTCATGGCTTCTTCATTACTACCAAAGATAATATCATCAACATACACAACAAGTATTAGCAATTTATCATTATCAATTTTTATATATAGATTGCTATCTGTTGATCCTTTTGAAAAGCCTTGTTGATGGAGATATTTGTCCAACCGAAAATACCAAGCCCTTGGAGCCTGTTTAAGACCATAGAGTGCCTTCTTAAGTCTACAGACAAGTTTTGGATCATTTCCAAGAATAAACCCATCTGGTTGCTCAATATACACTTCTTCTTCTAAGTATCCATTTAAAAAGGCAGATTTTACATCCATTTGAAATACTTTGAACTTCTAAAAGCTAGAAAGAGCAAGAAACATTCTTATGGCTTCAAGTCTTGCAACCGGTTCAAAAGTTTCTTCAAAGTCTATACCTTCTTGTTGAGCATACCCTTTACAAACAAGTATGGCCTTGTTTCTAATAACATATCCATTTTCATTCAACTTATTTTTGAATATCCATTTTGTCCCTATGACATTCTTATCATTTGGTCTAGGAACCAACTCCCAAGTGTTATTATTTTCAATCTGCTCAAGTTCTTCATTCATGGCTTTGACCCAACATTCATCTTTGCATGCTTTACTTACATTTCGTGGTTCAATGGAGGAAAGCAATGTTAGATAGCTTAAAGCTTCTGAGATAGTTCTTCTTATTTGTACACCTGCCTCTTTCTGCCCCAAAATTTGAGTTTCTAGATGATTCTTTTGAACGTACCTTGATGGAGTCTTTTCTTCTATCCTTATCTTTTCTTCTGGTGCCTCATGGGTTTCTTCTTCATCATAAGTCTGATTTGATGTTGAAGGATAGTCCTCATCATCTTCGAAATCTTTGTATTTTACTTGCTTAGGAATACTTCCTTATTCATCAACCACTACATCGATACTTTCAACAATTTTTCCAAGTCTTTTATTGTAACACTTATATCCTTTACTGCGGGGAGAGTAACCAAGGAGAATGCCTTCATCTACTTTAGGTTCAAACTTGCCAAGGTTTTCATCAGTCCTTTTGATGTAACATTTGCTTCCAAAAATTTTGAAGTATTTTACCGTAGGAGTCTTACCGTACCAAAGTTCATGAGGAGTCTGAGTGTTGTTTACCCGGACGTTTGTCTTGTTGAGAATAGTAATCGTAGCAAAATGCAGCTTCACCCCAAAAGGTTGCAGGTGTTCCAGACTCATCAAGCATAGCACGAGCCATTTGTTGAACCATTCTATTCATCCTTTCTACTACTCCATTTTGCTGAGGAGTCCTTGCCATAAAGAATTACCTTCTTATTCCATGTTCTTCACAAAAATCGAAAATTCATCCAAGGTAAATTCCCCTCCTCGATCAGACCTAAGGCAGTTAATTTTGTGATCTGATTTGTTTTCAACCAAGGCTTTGAATGCTTTGAACTTTTCGAAAGCTTCATCTTTATGCTTCAGAAGTCCTATCCAACACATTCTGGAAAAGTCATCAATGAACAATATGAAGTATTCTTCTCCTCGAGGTGACCTTTTCCTGGATGGAGCACATACATCAATATGGACAAGTTCAAGTGGCTTACTAGCTGATCCTTCCTTTTCAAGGAAATTAGTTTTGGTTTGCTTTCCAAACTGACATGATTTGCATATTATATTGTTTGGAATTCTGATGTCAGGGAGATCATGTACCACCTGATATTTGCATGCTTTCCTTATATGAGAAAATCTTAGATGCCCCAATCTTCTGTGCCATAGCCAGTGTTCGTCATTCTTGCTTAGATAGCATTTTTGTTGTCCTCCCTTGAGTATGTATCAGTTATTTGGAGTTCTTATGCCTTTGATCATTGTTTCTCCTGTATCAAGCTCACGAACAATACATCCATTTGATCGAAATATTACCTCATTTCCTTGATCACACATTTGACTGACACTCTCTAGATTATGCTTTAAGCCATCAACATACATAACATTTCCAGCTTTGACCTTTTCTTTCAAAAGAACATAACCTTTACCTTTTATGAGCGCAGGGGTGTCATTTCCAAATGAGACCTTTCTTTCCTTTTCTAAGGCAATATATGACTTAAGTTTTTCTTTATCACCTGCCATATATTTTGAGCATCCACTATCGATGTACCACTGATTTTCCTGTCCTTTCGTATATAAGGCTATACCACATCTTTCTGGTTGAAGTTATTTCTTTCTCCATGTTTTGGGACTCAATGAAGCTTGCTCCTTCTGAGTTGTTTGCCGAAACCTACTCCTGCATTTTGAATCTTCATGACCGAAGTTGTTACAAATAGAACATTCTATTTCATTTTCAAGAGCAGAAAAGTTATTGTAAGCCCTTTTCATGATCCCAGTCACACTCCTTTGATTTCATGCTTCTCAAGTCATGATGATCTTGTAGGCAACACATTGAGCAGCCTTGTGTCCAAAGTTATGACAAGAGAAACATTGACCATTGAAGAAATTCCTACGATTATCAAACCTACTGTTCAGGTGATTGTAGTTTCCATAGGAAAATTGAGAATGATTTACTTGTGGTTGGTTGTAACTTATGTTCGTCCTTGAAGTAGATTGCCCTCGATTTACTTGGTGATCTATGTTCATCATTGAAGTAGATTGACCCTGATTTACCTGGTGATCTGCTTTATGCCTTTGCTGTCGATTGTCAACTTGTTCACTTCTCCTTGCTGCATCTATATAACTTTTGGAGGTGGATGGCTTCTGTGCTTGAGATGCTTCTTTAGAATATCCAAGACCTGTCTTGATTAGAGGAGAACGTTGCACTTTGATAATCTCATCTAAAGTTTCAGATCCTTTAGCAAATATAAGATTAAGAGCTTTTGTTTTCTCAATATATTTTCTACGTTCCACAATTGCACATTCTAACTTTTCATCGTGTTTTTCCCTTTCAGCAAGTTGGAATTTCAGAGTATCTATGATCATACTCTTTTCTTCTAAACAGATTCTAAGTTTAGAAATTTCTTTGTAGAGATCATCTTCATTTATAGCATCCAAGAAATCACCATCTTCAAAAGCCATCAAAAGTCTATAATCATTACATTCTTCATCTTCATCACTAATTGAAAATCCATCATTGCCTTCATGTGTATAATAGCTCTTCTTACTTACATTCTGTTTTTGGTTCCATCGAACTGGTTCCTTACCTTTGTCAAGCTTATCTTTATGAGGAAACTTGGCTGCATAATGACCGACTCTTCCACAAGCAAAGCATTTGAAAGGTAGCTTACCTCTGAATCTTATAGAACCCCGTTGAAGGTTCTTGACAAAGTTTGATTCTTCCTCTTCTTCTGACATATGTCCTGACTCATTGTAATCTCCTTTTCCTGAAGCTTTGAATGCAACTTCTCTCCTGTCTGATGGTGTTAGGGTCCCACCCTAACCCCCTTATTTATGTAGTGGGATCACGTCATAATAAAGAGTCAATAAAGCCAATATTAATAATTGTAAGTGGTTAACCTGCTATTTATTACAGGAACACAGTTAGTTGCAAATGGGCCTAGTATTAGGTAGATGGTATTAATAAAACCCATGGTATTGATCCATGGTATTACATGTATGAGTCATATATAAAGGATAGAGACTCCCTGCGAGGAGCATCGTGTGTCTTATTTTTGAATCGAGCTCTGCTCTATTGGAAGTTGCCCCCTCGAAGAGGCCAGTGAACATTGCTTCTGAATAATAAAGTATTTGTTGTTGACTCTCACTATTCTATGTTCTGGGTATTTTTCTTCGCATATTCTGTATTTGGGTATCTTTTGCAGGTTAAAAGCATAACATGGATGTCCTCTAGGGTTTGGCCAACCCTGTGAAGTTGGAATGTGGATGTTCCCTAAGGTTTGACCGACATGATTGCAAAACCTATTCTAGTTCATATACCATGAGGTTGAGGCGCCAACCGAATCATGGTGACTAGTTGATATTGATGTTGTACCATATGCTAGGTGTGCTTCTGGATGATGGTACCTCGTGGATATTGATGATGTACCATACTTTAGATGTACCATACTTTAGGTGTGCTAACCTGGATAAGGGTACTGACTCCTGAGTAGATGTTATGATTGTTATAGGTCAAGAATGTTGACCTAGATGATTATGATGTTGATGTTGTGAATTGTGAAACCTCATTCTTAAAGAAAATATTTCAACAGAGAACATCTAGATAATCATTATGAATACCTCCCTCTCTAAGAGGGAGTGTTGAATTTTGTAGCTATGGTCAGTCATAATGTACAATTTTTACTCGTAAAGATAAAATATAAATTATATTTGTAACGAAAGAAAAATTATATGTGGCATCTTCTTCACACTTGTGATAAAAGAAAATTTATTTAATAATTTGTAAAAAGAATATTTTTATAAGGCGTGTTCTTCATGGCCTTTTTAAAAGCAGGAAATTGAATTTTTAAATTTGGGTTCTAGACACCACAAGAAGTCAAGTTGACCTAAATGTGATCAAGTCGGCTTTGCCCCAAGAGACACCAATTTGGACCACTTCGAGTGCATATAAATAGGTCATTCGACTTCCATTCAAAAGGAAACTCAGATCACTACAAGATTAGCATATTTTTTGTTCTCTAACGAAGACAACGAGTGAAGTCAAGAACGAATTTCTGAGTGAAATCAAGTACAAATACCTGAGGAGTGAAGACAAGTCTGGGTTCCTGAGTAGTGAAGTCTAGTCCAAGATCTCTGTGGAATGAAGCCGAGTTTCCTAAGGATCTAGTCCAAGATTCCTGAAGGGTGAAATTTTTTATCTATCCTGAGTTTATGGTGAGGAAAGGCCTGTATGTTGGCCCGAGTTTCTTGTGGAGAAAAACAGATGATGAAGACCGAGATTCTTTGTAATCAAGTATGTGATCAAGTCCGAACCAATATGGAAAATCAGACCGAATGTTGGAAGCCCTATTACAAACCTTGACTAGGTTGCTTGTTAGTTTTTGGTAGCATCAGAACTGCTCTAGCCTTGAAAATTGGTGGAGAGGCTAAAGCACAAGAGTTCTAAAGAACCCATAAACCGTTTGATGAAATTCCACCCGGATTGTATTTTATTAAAATAATTAATATTTTTAATGGGGTTCCTAAGTCTAAACTTAGGATAATTAAAATATTAATGGGTATTAATCAAAATATGGGTGAGAATGATCTAGAAGGTGGATCAAGTCAAGTTTTAATCTTAGTCGTTGATTAGAGACTTAATCTCAGCCGTTGAAGTCTCAACGAGAAAAGTATAAGATAGAGGCTTGGGGTTCATTTAGAAATACACAGAGAGTTGATCAATCAATTCAATTTTCCTAGGCCAAGGTTTGCTAAGGAATTCGAACCAGTGATAAGCAGTGAAGATCAGAGGCAATACTAAAAGGAAGAGATTTCCAGTTCCAGTGAATATACGTCAGAGAAGACAAGGAAGGATAATAGAGCCATCGCTGGGCCAAGGAGGGACAGCGCAGCAACTAGAGGAGATTGATGCGGAGGGGCAGTGCGAAAACTGGAGGAGGTTGACGCAAAAGTGTTTGGGTATAAGTAGAGATCAATGTCGGGAATCACTGTGAGAGATTGGTAGCAGAAATCTCGATTTCTCAGCAACAGAAGCAGAAGCAACCCAGGTTGACGCAGCCAGAGGGAGTCTCCACGCAGAAGTCACATAGTTGCTGCGTAGACTCACGCAGAGACTGCGCAGTGGGTCATCCAAGAGTTGGGGATAGGATAAAATCTCCAAAATCAATGTGAGAGAGTTCTCATTCATCTTCTCTGAGTGGATTGCCATTTTCTCTGAGGCATCCAAATTGTATTCAAATATTTACTGCCAATAATAGAAACCCTCATATATGTTGCACCGATTTTCCCACATTGGGTTTTTCCGGGAATAATTGTCCAAAAACAAGAGTGCCAATGTGAGTGTTCATATGCTAATATTTCTCTTGGCTTTTAATTTTTAGTTCTTAATTTGTGAAGTCTGCAGCGAAATTTATTTTGATATTTACTGAAGCATTGGTGAATAACTTATTGTAAATAAGTAGGAGAAAAAAATCAATTACTACTGCAAATTTACACATGGTATCAGAGCAAGTTCCAGGCAAGATGGAAGCAAAGAAAAAGAGAATGGAGAACAGTAGTGATCAGAAAATTTCCAAATTAGCTTCCAAGTTGGAAGAGGAATTTGCTTGCTTATCGAGTTTTGCATCAATCGAGGATTGGTACATTGATAGCGAGGCTTCAGCTCATATGACTGGAGAACGAGAATATTTCTCAAGCTATCAATAGGAACAAACAAACTTCCAAATCACAATGGGTAACAGGACGAAAATCACCCTAGTAGGAAAGGGAACCGTTACATTCCAGACAGTAGCAGGAGATAGTCTTTGGGCCGCGAACGTACTACTGTGCTAGGTATGGGAATGAATTTGATTTCTGTATCTCAATTACAAGATAAGTGATATGATGTATACTTCATTGGTAATAAAGTATATGTCAAGCATCTTAAGCAGAAAAAGATGGGCCCAGATTGGAACTCGAAGCAACAGATTATACAAGTTGCAACTTGAGTCTCCTATGGCACTGATAAGTAGTAATGTTAGTGGAGAAAACGAATTAAATGAGCTGTGGCATAGAAAGATGGGACACTTACATCATGGGGCGTTAAGGATGGTCAAGGAAACCATTACGAGGGTTCCAGTGCTTACTACCAAGCATGATGATACATGCAAAGGTTGCGTGCTAGGCAAGTACGCCAAAGAAGCTTATTCCAGAAGCAATAATAGAGCTAAGAGTGTATTAGTCTTAATACACTCAAACATCTGCAGTTCAATGTCTACAAGAGCCATCAGGTGGTGTTGAGTATTTTGTCACCTGCATAGATGACCATTCCAGGAAAACTTGGATTTATTTTTTGAGAATCAAGGATGAGCTCTTTGATCGGTTTAAGGAGTTCAAGGCTCTAGTGGAAAACCTGACAAGAAGGAAGATCAAGATATTGCACTCAAACAATGGCAGACAGTACACGGATAAGGACTTCACAGATTTCTGTGCAAGAGAGGGGATCCGAAGAGAATGGACAACACCTTATAATCCAGAGCATAATGGAGTCGCAAAAAGGAAGAATAGAACTATTGTTGGAGCAACAAAGGCGATGTTATATGATCAAAATCTACCCAAGTTTTTATGGGTAGAAGCATGCAGCACGACTGTATACATTCAAAAAAGGACTCCTCACAGGGCTTTAGGAAAGAAGACGCTAGAGGGTGTTTTCATGAAAAAGAAGCCAAAAGAAAGTTACCTCATGATATTCAGAAGTGTGGCTTATTGCCATATTCCAAAAGAGAAGCGGACCAAGTTAGAGCAGACTGCCGATGTTGGGTATCTCGTGGGTTACAGCAAGACTTCAAAGGCGTATCGAATCTAGATTCCGAGCAGCAGAAAGATTGTAGTAAGGCAGGATGCAAAGTTCATGGAAGATGGAGCTTTTAGGAAATCTCGAGAGATGTCCTTTGAAGAACAGGTTGAGGATGCTCCTCTGGTCCAGCAACAGGGATCAAATCTGGCAAGAAGACATGTATCTACTTTAAGAACAGTAACAAGTACTAGCATCTCCTCAAGAGAAGAGGAGTCAGGAGTGTCATAGTAGGTACAACAACAAGAAGAGGAACAGATGGAACCTCCCACCACCAGTGGAAGAACTCGCCGAGAAGTACGACAGACTCTGAGGGACGCAGAGGAATTCGTTGGAGCTCCTAGAGCCGAGAAAAGGCAACGTAGACAACCTGATAGGTACCAAGCATTAGCAACTCAGTTCGAAGAACCTTCTAGTTTTCGAGAAGTTGTACAACACCAAGTATGGGTGGATGCCATGGTAGAAGAGTACAGTTCCATAATGACAAATGATGTCTAGGAAATTGGACCAAGACCAGAGAAAAAATTAGTTGTGGGTTCGAGATGGATCTACAAGATCAAGTATGCTGCAGATGGCAGCATAGACAAGTACAAGGCTAGGTTCGTCGCAAAAGGATATGCTCAAAAAGGAAGGAATAGACTATTAGGAAACCTTTGCCCCAGTAGCTCGATATACCTCTATCAAATCCATTATATCCCTTGCAGCACAGATGGGATGGCAGATTCACCAAATGGATGTCAAGACAACGTTCTTGAATGGGGTGATAGCACAAGAGGTATATATCGAACAGCCAGAAGGTTTCGAAACAAATGAAAAGAGAACTCATGTGTGTAGGCTAAAGAAAGCCTTTTATGGGTCGAAACAAGCACCCAGAGCTTGGTATGGTCGAATTGACAGCTACTTACAGCAGTTGGGATTCATCAAGAGCGATGTCAATCCCAATCTTTATTATATGTTGGTAGAAGGTGAGCCGTTAATTTTGGTATTATATGTGGATGATCTATTTTTGACAGGATCATCTAGACTCATAGAGGATTTCAAGAAGAACCTGAAAACAAAGTTTGATATGAAGGATTTGGGGCTAATGCACTACTTTCTGGGATTGGAAGTTTGGCATCAGGATGGTGAGATCTTCCTTGGCCAAAGTAGATATGCATCAGAAATTCTGAAAAGATTCAGGATGCAAGATTGTAGACCTATGGCTACGCCTATGATTACCAATTGGAAGAAAATAGATGCTTCTAGAGACAAGGAAGTGAACCCCACCTTATGCAAACAGTTCATTGGGTCGCTTATGTATCTGGTCAACACCAGGGCAGACATATGTTATGCTCTCAACACCCTTAGTTAGTTCATGGTGGAACCAAAAAGGGCGTACTGGGCAGCAGCAAAGCACATTCTGAGGTATGTGCAGGGAACAGTCAAATTTGGATTAAGATGCACCAAGGGTGTTGATATCGAATTGAGTGGATTCACTAAGGCAGATTCGGCAGGAAGTTCAGTGGACAGGAAAAGTACCATTGGGTATTGCTTCGGTATTGGATCTGGGATGACCTCCTGGTGCAATAAGAAGCAGAAGTCTGTAGCATTGAGCTCTACTGAAGCTGAGTATATGGTAGCTAGCAAAGAAACATGTGAAGCTATATGGCTAGGGAAACTGCTTGTAAATCTATTCAGGAAAGGATGGAAGCGACAAAGATCTTTTGTGATAATCATAGTTGTATCAAGCTCTCTGAAAATCCAGTGTTTCACGATCGCTCCAAACACATCGATATTCGGTGTCACTTCATCAGAGACTATGTTCAGCGTGGGGCGGTACAGTAGGAGTTTACTCCCACATGAAATCAGGTAGCAAATGTACTCACCAAGGTTCTAGGAAGAACAAAGTTTGTTCAATTTTGGGAACATATGGGTATGTTGGAAAATCCCTTCCAATAATGTCATGTAGCATTTGAGAGGGAGTTGTAGTACAGATGCAACAGTACAGCAGCAGCAACAGCACAGTGATTGGTGGCAACAATAGTGCGGAAAGGAGTTGCTTCAGAGACAGAGCAGCATGCAGTTGGACATTGTTGCTAGAGCACTTTCCTCACTAAGAGGGAGTGTTAGTTTTTGGTAGCATCGGAAGTGCTCTAACCTTGAAAATTGGTGAAGAGGCTAAGGCACATGAGTTCTAAATAACCCAGCAACCGTTTCGCGAAATTCCACCTGAATTGTATTTTATTAAAATAATTAATATTTTTAATGGGGTTCCTAAGTCTAAACTTAGGAAAATTAAAATATTAATGGGTATTAATCAAAATATGGGTGAGAATGATCTAGAAGGCAGATCAAGTCAAGTTTTAATCTTAGTCGTTGATTAGAGACTTAGTCTCGGCCATTGAAATCTCAACGAAAAAAGTATAAGAAGGAGGCTTGGGGTTCATTTAGAAATACACAGAGAGTTGATCAGTCAGTTTGATTTTCTTAGGGCAAGGTTTGCTAAGGAATTCAAACTAGTGATCAAGCAGTGAGGATCAGAGGCAGTACTGGAAGAAAGAGATTTCCAGTTCCAATGAATATACACCAGAGAAGACAAGGAAGGATAATAGAGCTAGCGTTGGGCCAAGGAGGGACAGCGCAGCAGCTAGAGGAGATTGACACAGAGGGACAGCACAGAAACTGGAGGAGGCTAACGCAAAAGTGTTGGGGCATAAGCAGAGATCAGTGCCGGGAATCACTGTGAGTGATTGGCGAGAGAAATCTCAATTTCTCAGCAGCAGAAGCAGAAGCAGCCCAGGTTGACGCAGTTAGAGGGAGTCTCCACACAGAAGTCACGATGTGGCTGCGTAGGCTCATGCAGAGACTGCGTTGTGGGTCATCCAGGAGTTGTGGACATGATAAAATCTCCAGAATCAGTGTGAGAGAATTCTCAGTCATCTTCTCTGAGTCGATTGTCATTTTCTTTGGGGCATCCAGATTGTATTCAGATATTTACTGGCAATAATAGAAACCCTCATATTTGTTGCACCGGTTTTCCCACATTGGGTTTTTCCAGGGACAATTGTCCAAAAACAAGTGTGTCAATGTGATTGTTCATATGTTGATGTTTCTCTTGCCTTTTAATTTTCAGTTCTTAATTTGTGAAGTCTACAACTGAATTTATTTTGATATTCACTGAAGCATTGGTGAATAACTTATTGTAAATAAGTAGGAGAAATAAATCAATTACTACAGCACATTTTCACACTGTTGAAGGAGGACTTTGTGGACAAGTGAAGTAAGTCTAACTTGGCATCTTTGTGGTTGTCTTGTGATAGCCTCATGCTAGTTAGTGTGACCACAAGCTTGATTTTGATGTATCTCTTGTTGAATTAAATATTTCTCTAAGAAGGAGGTTGTTGGGTTTTTGCCCCGAGAGGGTTTTCCTGGGGAAAAATCTTATGTTCTTTGTTTGGTTGTCTCGTCATGATCCTACTATCATAAATTCTATAATGTTGATGTCTTTTGTGTAATTGCTTAATGATGGAACTATAGATAAGATTGTGAAAAAGAACTAAATCATTGGAAGTAATTATTAGTATAGAAGACATTATGAAAAATCAATAGGAATAAGCATGTGTATTTACTATTGGTACAAAAGAAGAGAATGTGGAATGAAATGGTGTAGAAGGAAGCTAAGTATACATGTGCAAGATACAAATCAAATAGTCAAATATGGACCTGGAGAGGTTAGCATGATGCCAAAGAGTCAAATTGGTAAATGAGTTGAGCCATGATTGGCTTGACCCAAAACGATTTGTTGATATTTTGCAGCATCAAGAGGTATTCCTACATGACAAGAGGCCTCCTAAGTCGGCTCAAGAAAATTATGAAAATAAAAATAAAAATTTAGTTTCTTGGGGGGCTTTATGTAGGCTCAAAATGGACAAATCAGATCCACCTTGAAAGGGTGTGTCCCTTGGTCAGATTCACCTATTTGACCTATATAAATAAATGATGTGCTACTCCACTTTGACCATCATCATCAACACAACATCTTATCTCTCTAAGAGCACTCGCATGTGTGGAGAAAGAAGGAAGAAGTAACCAATTTTGACTTAGTTGATTTCTTTATTGTTTGACCAAGCTTTGATAGAGTCAATAGAGTTGTTATTTGACTGAGTTTGACTTACTATTGACCGAGATATCTAGTTGAGTTTGACCACAGAAGATGTCGAGGTTGAACGCAGAAAAGGACGAGTTGACTGTGGGTTTGACCACAAAGGTTGATTGTAGGTCTGAGTTTGACCACATAAGTCAACTACAAGTCCAAGTTGACTACAAGTGCTAAGTTGACCAAACCGAAAACTTGACCATATTTGACTTATTAGGTGGTTTAACCAATGTTGACCAACTGGAATTTTGATCAAGTTTAACTGGTATTTAGACTTGGATTTTGGCATAGATTTCTAGACAATTCATCGAATTGTAAACCTTGCTAAAGAATAATTTCTCCTAAAAGAAAAGTTGTTGGGTTTTCTCCCAGGTTTAGGTTTCCCATGGTAAATTTGTTGTCTCTATTGTGCATGGTTGTCTTTTTATGATCTTACTATTTTCACTACATTACTGTTAAGATTTTTTGTGTATCATTTCTCAATGACATCAATCGCATGAGATAAACTGGTTGAAGGTCATAATTATCAAATCAGAAAATTGGCTTCTATTGTTCATCTTGTAGAAAATTCAACATGGTTTCAGAGCTTTATTGAAAGAGAAATCATTGAAGTCATCCCTAGAGGCATGTGTTTAGCAACTTAATTGGTTTTTGCGTCTCTTGCCAAAAATGGAACCAAGTCTTAGAGTTGAAGATAGGTTGGATGGTTCCATCAATTTCAAACCTTGGAATACCTAGATATTCCTTATCTTGGAAGAGAATGAACTTCAGGATCATGTGGAGAAAGTCATCCAGAGCCAGATGGAGTTGAGGAGAAAGCCAAGTAATAGAAGAATGAAGCCAAGGCAAAGAGAATTTGATAGATTCTATAAAAGGCCACTTGATCTCTCATGTCACTAGATTATCATTAAACACTACCAAGGCAGTATATGATGCTCTAGTAAAATTGTATCCAAGCAACAATTCCAACAAGAAGTTAGCCTTGAAAAATCATCTGCATAATGTTACAATGAGTAGATCATATTTTGTTGTCTTGTATCTTATGAAAGTCTCCCAGATCAGAGATAAGCTTATAACCACTGGAGACACCATTGATGATACAGAGCTTGTTACAATTACTCTCAATGGATTCCCTCCCTCATGGAAGCCATTTATTCAAGGAATTTGTGCATGATCAAACCTACCCACATTGATAATCTATGGAATAGTTGTGTCCAAGAGGAAGCCAGATTATTGTCGAGGAATAACTCAAAATATACACATAATGAAGAAACTCAAGCCCTTGCAACTCATACTAGAAAAGGAAAGGGTAGTAGGAACTTTGGAAAAATTGACAAGAAGTATGCAAGTAGAAGACCCGCTCATGTTCAAGAG
>APFE031630602.1:1223-28204 GCA_000404065.3 Pinus taeda | reverse complement strand
AGATGAAAGACCCATTGCTTTTGAAAGTCGTCCAATCAAGGGAAAGTTTTACACAAAGCTATTTATGAGAAGGAAATGTTGGCAATACTCCATGCACTTAAGAAATGGCGACCCTACCTAATGGGAAGACACTTCAAGGTAAAAATGGATCATGATAGCCTTAAATACTTTTTAGAACACAGATTATCCTCTGAAGAGCAACAAAAGTGGGTCACAAAGATGTTGGGATATGACTTTGAAATTATCTACAAAAAAGGGAGCAAATGTGGTGGCAGATTGCACTCTCAAGAAAGGATGAGGATGTGGAAGCATTGTTGTGCGCCATTTCTATTATCCAACTAGATTAGATAAATGAAGCAAGGGAGGAATGGAAGAATGACGAAGAAGTGTGGGCACTTATTCGAAAGTTACAACAAGATTCCAGTACGTCGAATACATTTAGCTAGCAAAATGATTCATTATGGTACAATGATCGCTTATACCTCTGTAAGAATTCCCAGCTAAAACAAAAGATTCTTATGGAATTGCACACTTCTCCCTTAGGAGGGCACTCAGGATTTTTAAAAACTTACCACAGGGTTAAGAAGGAATTTTTTTGGAATGGCCTTAAATCAGATATTCAAAAATTTGTGGTGGAATGTTTGGTTTGCCAACAAAATAAAGTTGAAACAATTACGACACCGGGTCTATTACAACCTTTATCCATTTCAAGCCAACATTGCGAGGAGGTTTCAATGGATTTTATCACAGGTTTACCCAAGTCTAAGGGAAAGAGTGTCATCATGGTGGTAGTTGACAGACCTACCAAGTATGCACACTTTTGTGCATTATCACATCCATTTAAAGCCAGTACAGTATCTACTGCATTTATGGAAACAATTCAAAAGCTACATGGAAACCCAAAGATTATTGTAAGTGACAGAGATCCCATTTTCACTGGAAATTTTTGGACAGAATTATTTTCTTGTCTTGGTACTCAGTTAGCTCATAGCTCATCTTATCATCCTCAATCTGATGGGCAAACTGAGATAGTAAACAAATGTTTGGAAGGATATCTTCGTTGCTTTGTATCTGAAAAATAGACACAATGGGTCAAATGGTTGCCTCTGGCTGAATGGTGGTATAACACTTCCTTCCATACAGCAACAAAAATGACCCCATTTATGCACTTTATGGGTATCAACCACCATCCATTCACATCATAATTTAAGAGAAATTCTATAGGTTCACAGTGGAACATCACATCGAACATCAACAACAAGTCCTCCAACTCTTAAAGGATAACTCGTGTTGGCAGCAGAATAGAAATGAAACAAACAGGCAGATCAAAACATTGCAGTGAAAGAAGTTTTGATGTAGGTGATTGGGTATTCCTATGGCTACAACCATATAAACAAATGTCCCTCAAGCAAGCTAAGAAGATAATAAATTATCACCAAAGTATTATGGTCCGTACAAGGTGTTGCAAAAGATTGGTACTATGGCATACAAATTGGAGCTTCCTGTAGCTTCTCGATTGCACCCAGTTTTCCATGTTTCATGTTAAAAGAAGGTTATAGGTGATAAACTCCCAGTTCAAACAATATTTCCAGAACTTGACGAGGAAGGAAAAATTATATTGGAATCAGAAGCAGTCACAGAAACAAGAACTCGACAGCTACGAAATCGATCAATTTCAGAGTATCTTGTCAAGTGGAAGAACTTATCTGATGAAGATTCCACATGGGAGGATGAGACTTTTATACAGAAGCATCCAAAACTACTCAAGCGTTGAGGACAACACTTTTTTGAAGGAGAGGGGCATGTTGGGTCCCTATAATACTAGTGATTACCCCATTAATATTGTAGTTGCATCCCTTATTAATATTGTTGTGCCCCTATTATGCCCATATTGTTGTTACTGTGCCCCATAGAATCCCTCTATTGTTATTTTTGTGGCTTTATATTATTATTGTTAGGTCGTCTGGATTATATTGTGACTCCTTAGACTCCTATATATAGAAAGGAGGTTTTGTCATTTGAATTATTCATTTATGTAATGTAAAGGAGGTTGCCCCCTCGAAGAGGCTGAATTCTAAGGCGTTGATCTATCTTTTCTATCTTTTCTTGAGCTGGTTTCATAACACGATCTGCCAAGGAACTCGATCTCACAAGTGTGTCTATCTGCAACCCAACGCCCTACTCTTATAATATCTCATTGGTGAATAAACGGCCATGATTAGATCCCCATCAATGACTAAGATCATCTCAAACTCAATCCATGTGATTTTCTAGAGCATTTTCACCTTTTTCAATTAATTGTTGTCTAATCACTTTTTTAAGTTAAGACTTGGGAAATATTTAATTATTGATCAATTAACTTAATTGAGCAGTCTCTACGTGTTTTCTCCAGAAACGCTTTCTGGGTTCTGGAGATCTTGTGTTTTTTAGCCTTTCCGATGAAAGTCGAAACTAGAACACCTGTTTGATGCTACAAGAACTAACACTCCCTCTTAGTGAAGGTGTTCTATTCTCTCATAACATCCTCCCACACATTGCTAAAGTCTGACAATTGTGACAACTTATCACTGCCCACCAACTATTGTGCATACTCTGATTCATCTGCCACTTTGTAGCTGAATCACCTTGCATCTATGCTGCTATTGGCACTGCACTATACTACCTTTGTATTGTTGCAAACTTTGCTCTGTGTTGCAACTAATCTCATGTTGTTGCTGCTACAACTACTGCAACTGAGAACCAAACTCTGAAGCAAATGTGTCTTTGGACTGGCTTTGCATCTGTCTCCTGAGTCTCTAACTGCAACTAGCCTTTGCACTGTCCACTGAACCTATTTGTGCCCTGATTGGTTCTACGCCCCTCAATACTAACTGCAACTAGTTCTGCAACTATCCTTCAAGATCTGAAGGCACCAACTTACATTGATCCATTTGCTATTTAATACTGTGGGCCCCTGTAGCAAGGGTATTGAACCATGAGGAAACATTTGTGTGATGTTATCCTCCATGGACCCTACCCAAATCTCTGCAACTCTGGTGAATAGAGCTCAATGTCTTGCCACCTCTCTCCTAGAGGTATAGCTGCATACAAGGTGAGTTTGTGCTCCAATCTGGAAGACAATTTTGTAGCCACCTGAATATCAAATCTGTCCGTGACCAAACTAGAGAATTCTGGAAAATTTACTGAAGACTTCTTGAGTATAATTTCGTGTGATTTTCTCTTCTAGTCAACGTTGATCTACAACTACAACATTGCTGCAAAATCACTACGCCCAGACCTGCTCAACGAAATCTCATATCTGCTCACCAGAACTACTTCCTGGCAATACCATTGCCTGCTAGAACTACTACTGGCTTGTTTGAACTTTTCCTGCACCTGCATCTAAAAATCAAACCCTTCTCCAACAATTCGCACTGCTTGACGGGACTTCTACGTAGACCTGGAAGAAATTCGCTCAGGCTCCCTTTCAACTGCGAAATTTCTCCCTCTTCACTATCAAACTCTAGATCTGATCAAAATTGCTCTATTACCATGTGAAAAATTCCTTGAAATGCAAGAACTGGAATTTATTCTTCTAACTGATTAATTATGCAATTTATTTTGTTACAGCAAAATAATGAATAATCACATTGCAATTTATTCACCATAAAAATACTGCAAAAAATAAACTAGAACATAGAAGATATATGCACACACAATAAAAATGACATCATTATTTTTGGACAGATGTCCCCGAAAAAACTTAATGTGGGCAAATAGGTGCTAGAGATGAGGGTTTTATTATTATTATGCAGTAGTGAAATTTCTTAGTACAATCTGGATGCCAAGCTAGCAATCTTCAACGAAACAATCTAGCCAGAGTTATTAAGGGAATTTTTTCCTTTTCCACAAGCAATCCCGCAACCAACTGTTGCTCAAAAAATGGCCCCGGAATACCCTTTGCGCAAGCCTTTGGTGTTGCTTCTATGCAAACTTTAACTCACACTACCTAGAACTACCTCTAAATCAGACATCCTGACTGTTGCTGCTATTGGAAGTGTTTCTCCAGCCCTCTGGAAAATTCTCCCGGCCTCCGGCACCTTAATCGACCTCCTCCTCAGTCAAATCGAATTTCCCTCTTAAGTTGCATGCGCAATCCCTAGACAAACTCTAGTGGGCTAACTTGGCCTCTTGCTACTACCTCTCTGGAACTGGAAACTGCTCCAGAATTCACTTTTGCTGCTCCCTTTCACTCTTACATCCCTTTTGGCTCAAACTTCTCTCCCTTGCTCAATCTCTGCAACTGGGTAGCTCGATCTACAAAGGAACTTGACCTCACAAGTGTGTCTATCTCCAACCCTATGCCCTACTCTTATAATCTTTTGTTGGTGAACCAATGGCTATGATTAGATCCCCATCAATGGCTAAAATCTTCTCAAACTCAATTTGTGTGAGTTTCTAGAGCGTTCTCACCTTTTTCAATTAATTATTGTTAATTAATCACTTTTCTTAAGTTAGACTTAGGAAATAATTAATTATTGATAAATTGACTTGATTAAGTTGTCTCTAGGTGTTTTCTCCCGAAACTTTTTCTGGGTTTTAGAGATCTCGTGTTTCTTATCCTATCTAACCAAAGTCGAGACTAGAACACTTGTCCAATGCTACAAAAACTAACACTCCCTCTTAGCGAGGAAGGTGTTCTACTGTCGCATAACATCCTCCCACATGTTGTTGATGTTTGACAACTGTGACAACATGTCACTGTCCACCAACTACTGTGCATACTTTGATTCATCTACCACTATGTACTTGAATCACCTTGCATCTACGTTGCTACTGACACTGCACTGTACTACCCTGTATTGTTGCCAACTCTGCTCTGTGTTGCAACTAATCCAATGTTTGTTTTTTATTGTTGCAACTGAGAACCAAACTCTGAATCAAATGTGTCCTTGGACTAGCTCTGCATCTGTCTCTTGAGTCTCTGGCTGCAACTAACCTCTACATTGTCCACTAAGCCTACCTCTGTCCTGACTGGTTCTGTGTCCCTCAATACTGACTGCAACTAGCTCTGCAACTGTTCCTCAAGATCTTGTCGCACCAACTGACATTGATCCATCTGCTACTGAATATTGTAGGCCCCTATAGCAAAGGTATTGATCCATGAGGAAACATCTGTGTGATGTTATCCTACATGGATCCTACACAAATCTCTGCAACTCTTGTGACTAGAGCTCAATGTCTCCCCACCTCTCTCCTAGAGGTATAGCTGCATATAAGGCGAATTTGTCCTCTAATCTGGAAGACAATTTTGTAGCCACTTGAATATCAAATTTGTTTGTGGTCATACTAGAGAAGTCTAGAAAATTTACTATAGACTTCCTAAGTATAATTTCGTGTGTTTTTCTCTTCCAATCAATGTTGATCTACAACTGCAAAATCACTACGCCCAGACCTGCTCAACGAAATCTCAAATCTGCTCACCATAACTGCTTCCCAGCAATACCACTGCATACTGGAATTACCACTGGCTTGTTTGAACTTTTCATGCACCTGCAATTGGAAATCAAACCCTTCCCCAACAATGCGCACTGCCTAGCTGGACCTCTGCGCAGACCTAGAAGAAATTCGTTTACACACCCTTTGAACTGCGAAATTTCTCCCTCTTCGCTATTGAACTCTTGATCTGATCAAAACTGCTCTAATACCATGTGAAAATTTCCTTGAAATGCAGCAACGGGAATTTATTCTTTTAACTGATTAATTATGCAGTTTATTTTGTTATGACAAAATAACGAATAAATCACATTGCAATCTCTTCACCATAAAAATACTGCGGAAAATAAATTGGAACAGAGAAAATATATGCACACACACAATAAAAATGTCCCTGGAAAAACCCAATGTGGCAAAACCAGTGGCAAATAAGGGTTTTATTAATATTATGCAACAATGAAATTTCTAAGTACAATCTCGATGCCAAACTGGAAATCCTTAGCAAAATAATCTAGCCAAAATTATTATGGGAGTTTTTCCCTTCTCCACAAGCAATCCTGCAACCAACTGCTACTCAGAAACTGGCCCTAGAATACCTCTACACTACCTTTGCGCAGCCTGTTACTCGCACTACCTGGAACTGCCTCTGAATCAGAGGTCTTGCTTGTTGCTACTGTTGGAAGTGATTCTCTGACACCTTGATCGACCTCCTCCTCAGTCAAATCGAATTTCCCTCTGGAGCTGCCTATGCAGACTCTGTGTAGTCTCTAGTGGAATAACTCAGCTCTTGCTGTTATCTCTCCAAAACTGGAAACTCCTCTAGAATTCACTTCTATTGCTCCCTCTCACTCATGGGTCCCTTTTGGCTCGAACTTCTCTCCCTTGCTCTATCTCTGCAACTGGATTGCTCGATCCGCCAAGGAACTCGACCTCAAAAGTGCGACTATCTCCAAACCAACATCCTACTCTTATAATCTTTCATTGGTGAATCAACAACCATGATTAAATCCCCATCAACCACTAAGATCATCTCAAACTCAATTCGTGTGAGTTTCTAGAGCATTCTCACATTTCTCAATTAATTGTTGTTAATTAATCACTTTTCTTAAGTTAGACTTAGGAAATATTTAATTAATGATCAATTAACCTAATTGAGTTGTCTCTACGTGTTTTTTCCCGAAACCTTTTTTGGGTTCTCGAGATCTTATGTTTCCTAACCTCTTTGACCAAATTCAAGACTAGAACACTTGTCCAATGCTACAAAAACTAACATTGTACCCAACACTCTTGCTCCAACCAACATGGTTGGCCAAGAAGAGATCTCTTGGTATCAAACAATTTTCATACCCAAGTGGCCTACAATCAAGTGGAAGAGAAGTAAACCCCAAAGCATCTTAATATTGTTAATGATAACACTCCTTTTAACACCTTGCTTGGATATGCTGCCACCTCTCTTACACACCTAAGTTAATGTGGGAAAAATCCTCAACCCCACTAGGTGTGGCCTTGGTGGCAAAGCTCAGAAAGGGGTTGTCACTTAATCCCAACTCTATCCCTCTAGGCTCTCTCCTAGCTAAAGCCAAGGGGGATGGACCCTAAGGATGATTAATAAAGGGAAACTTGTTGAAGACAACAAATTCTATTAGACTAAGGGCAAGACAATCACTTCCCAAATGCAAATTGATTTGAAATTAGCAAGTACAAGAGTTAATAAGCAATGTGAAATATAAATTCGAATAAGATCAATATGGCATTCAACAGAAGTAAAGATGAGAAACTAGTGCCTTATAAACAACGCTCAAGTAAAGATCTGTTGTAGCGGCTACAACCACCCTCCAAAATTTTGCCTTACCTTCGTTTTGGAGCCTCCCTTCCAACCTTCACAGCAGCTTGCCTTGCTTCGTCAAGTTCACAAGCTTCAGTGTCTTTCTTGAACAAAGGCAGCCTGTCGATCATAACTTGATCAATTCCCCTCGCACATTGTTCACCCAGACTTGGTCAACCTGTAGGTTGAGCAGCTTCCCCAAGAAAATTGCGCATTTCTAGAGGGCAACCAGCCTTCCCTCCAGAAATTGTGCAATCCTATCTGGCAGCCTGTTGGGCTCCAAGATTGCGCAATTATACCAATCAACTCTCCCATCAAGAATTACACAATTTTCCCCAGTAGGGCTGCTCAGCCCAAAATTTGCACAAATCTGGGCAACAGTCAGCTGCTCTGCCCAGAAATTGCGCAAATCTCCTGGGCAGTCAGCCCAGCTCCCGGCCAGAAATGCGCATTTTCTTCAGCAGTCGAGCAGTCTTTTGCATGTGCCGCTGAGTTGACCGGCTCCCTCCAGGACGGAGCAAAACTGACTTGCATGCATAGGCTGCTTCTCCCAAGGCAGCATGCAAAGGCATCCCTTGTTTCAGGGATCTATGATTAGTAGTTTGAGGTTACATGCACGGATCATTTCAGAAACCTCCCACCAAGTGTCGCTTTCCCTAGATTTGTGGCATGCGCATCACGACCTCGATGTTATCGAAACCCATCAACTGGACGCTGCAGAGCTCATTCCTCACATCAACCTTGCAGCTCTAACATCCCACATCACATCTAGGTGCAGCCAGCACATTCAACTCCGCTGTTTTGGGGTAAGCCCGCTTCCCATGCCTTGTGTTGCATTTCTATCACTTGTTGTGTTTTCGCTTGTATGAGTATTGTTTGCTTTATTTATTTCAACACTTGTTGTCGTTTACATGTATATTAGCTTGTCCTAACACCGTTTCAGTTTTCGTCAACATCTCACTGCTGTCGCATGCATGAAACTATTTTTCGCGAACAGTCGCCAATTCGGCGACTTGCCTCACCCACATGCATGTTGTTCCATTTTTTGAATCCGTCATTCACCATTTGCATGCATGATCATTCACTTATGCTTACATTCAGTATCAGCATGCATTCGCACTCACATTCACTTTCAATTGCCCATCGGCGAGTCTAGCCAACCTCGGCCCAGACTCTGCCACCAAGAGCCTCACCAAGACAACATTGCGCAATCCTGAGAGGGAAGGCTCTGTCTTCCTCTCCAGAAACGCGCATTTCTGCCCAGCAGCTGTTCCCCAAGCCTGCTTTGTGCAATCCTGAGGGGCAGTGACTGTTGGCTAAGAAAATTGTGAATGCAGTCACTAAGCCTGCAGCCATTGCCAGCTGAGATTGTGCATTGTGCAATTCTAGTAGTCAGCAGCCAGACTAGATTGTGCATTGTGTAGTTCCAGCGGTCAATCAGTCTCCTAGCAGCCTAGATTGTGCCTTGTGCAGTCTTGGCATTCGGTCTCCCGACCTCCCGGCCAAAATTGCGCAACCTTCATGATCAATCACAAAGGTATGTTGCAAGTCAGTTCTCAAGTTCATTTTGGTTTTCGACTGACAAATTGCTTGCCATGAGTGTTGCCATGTCTCCAAGTATTGCAGGTGCTCATCTGCCTCTCAGCAGTGCAAGTATAATGGTTTCCAAGAGAGCAGAGTCGAAGACACCGTTTAGAGCACACCTGGAGATGCAGTCGATCAAGTGTCTATGAGCTTGCCTACTCACGGAGACATCAAGTTGTTCGTAGACAAGGACATCAAGATATGACAGCAGCAGCATCACAGCGAGCAGCATCATGAACAGTAGTTGAAGGCAGCATACTGAATGCAGGGAACATAGCGAATGCAACAAACATAGCAAATGTAGCAAATGCAGCGAATGCAAGAGGAAGGTTGTTGAAAACACAGAGGCAGGACAAAGTTGTAAAATCAAGCAGATCCACTGATAATGAAAGCAATTTTGGAGACTCGGGCTATAAGGTAACGGCGCGACATGAAGGTCGCGCAAAGACAGAGAATGGAACAAAGAAGGAGTTGCATGTGCTGAAGGAGCAACTTAAGGAAGAACATGAAGCTGCACAGACAAACGAATGAGTTGCAACAGGAACAGGAATAGCAGTGGGCACAACATGCACTCACAGATGAAACTGCGCCCATACAAGTTAAAGATCTATCCCAGCAGCTGACACGGAGCAGACATGGTGAGCAGTGTTGTTGATCACATGCAAGGAATTCAGTAGCATGCATGTCATTGTGCGCACACCTGCAATCCAACCCATTCAACACACTCACCAAGGCGAAGACAAGAAGCAAGTCCAACTGGAGATGAACATGTACTTCAGCAAGTTGATGCGCATGACCACCAGCACAGACTTGAAGAGCAGCACAGACACTATGCATCAGTGTGTTGCCTGTTCAGTCGCACCCAAGAAGACCATGCGCATGTTAGCAGACGAGTTGGATGAAGGGGCCGAACCAATGCACCAATTGCAACGAAGGCAAGAGTTCGCTTTAGCAAGATGTCACCATGAGGTGCATGCACACCATCACGGACAACCAAGCTTGGCATCAGCTCATAACCTTCACCATCACAAGCATGTCAAAGAATTGGTCTCATCCCAACGGACCGAGTGTCAGTGATGTCTTGCTATGCTTGCTCAAGCCATGTTGTCTCACATGAGTACATGTGCATTGTAATGTTGAGTCATGTCAAGTGTAAGTCAAGTGTCAATAATTGGATGTAACAATCATCGAGTAGGTGAAGAGTAATGAGGGTAGTTGAACTGTCACAAAGGGGAATGTCAAGGGTCACCCCTCCCTTTGCTATAAATAGTCCCTCATAACTCATTGTATAGGCTTTTGGTCAGCCAAGCTTCTGATAAGACTATCTTGAAGAAAGCTTGGACAGTATTGTAACGCGCCTTGGCTTCTCCACTACATGGAGCTAGTTCATATCTTTGGAGGAGCAGGCAAATGTGGCTGTAATGTTTCATTGTTGGGGCTAGCAGGTTTACATGGATGTATTGTATGATTGGAACTTACACTTCTTTATATAATAAGAGCCAACGCGTTTTCACGCATGTATTGTATCTGTTGTAAGACTGATCTTTAACACTTGTAGTGCATGTTTCTTTAACCTGTGTTCTACATATGAACTGATTCATTTGTTGTAATGCATAATCTATTAATGGAAGTGTGTTGCATATGCTATTAATGTTGTCCCGTCCGTGTCCACTGCTCTGCCGAACATCAGACAGACCTTTCACATGAACCTTGCTGTAACAACCATTACACTCGTTCGGACTGATCCGTGAGTGTTGTACATGTTATCTTAACTTGTATGTTGTGTCTACAGCATCCGAGTGGATTGCTCCACCGAAAGTTGTGTATGTCCTGTGTGTTGTGTGTTGTGTGTTCCTAGCCGAGTTGGCACTGATCCCTTTCAACCTGGAACTCACATTCACCCTTATCTCAACCCACCTGTGTTAGAACCTCTCATGCGCCTTCCTAGATTCACTGCAGCAGTCAAACCCTTGCTACTAACAGAGTTATCATACTTGCCTATGTGCAACATCACAGCCAAGGCATTACCATACAACCCACTGCTGGGACCCCTACACCAAACGGTCTGAGGTCTGATTGGGACTTCTTACTGGAGAGATCCTCCTACGTGTTGGCGGGTCCAGCACCCTCAACAAGATCATATACTTGAAAAACTAAAATAACACCTCAAGTTACAATGATAAGCAATGCTGCAAGACGAGTGTTAGTACAAGAAGATGTTGAAATATGAGCAATAAGATACAACTTGCAAACGAAAAAAAACTTGTACTCTAAAAAAATGCTCAAATAAAATAGGGCAACATCAAATATCCATGAGAAAAAGTTTAGATAGCAAGTACATAATATTGCAAGTAAGATAGAATGTCCACAAATCAAGTTGATGCAAAATGGGATGATGCCAATTTAAACTATGCGAGATGCAAGATATCTTGGTTAATTTTAATTAAATGCTTATTCTATGTTGAGAAATCTTCCTTCAATTTCTTACAACAAGGTAAATATTGGGGTGAGTTGCAAGAAAGATGAGTTGAGGAAGCACAAGTCCTTCGTTAACGATACCCTTCTCAAGATCCCTGTAATCCACATGTCTTCATTCCTACAAGGGCTCGACCACAAGAGAACTGTGAGGTCATGTGTTTAACCTTTCTCCGTACACAAATGAAAGAAAATAAAAAAGAGTTGTCCTAAAATGTCTATTCAACCAAGCTTGTGCTTGGAAGTAGATTTAAAAATGCAAGCCTAAGTATGCAAGTGAAATGCCTAAATGCTAGTGAAATGTATCCAAAGAGATATATTGATAACAATGTGCTTCAAATAGAGAGAACAAATGAAATTTGTGATCAAAATTTGCATTAAGCACAGTATGACATAAACTTGTCATGATGCTCGATAAAACATGTATCAATAACTCAATGGAAACAATAAACAAAAATTAATTCAATATTTATAATACCAACTCAAGTGCCTTGAAATGAAAGTTGTATCTTCACTGCAACATATTATGATAAATATACAAATGAAAATTGCATTGTAAAGCAAGCGAGCGTAGGCTAATGAGTTGCTCCAATATGTAAATGGAATGTAGGTTTGAGCTAATGATCTCAAAAATGCACAATTAGATTGTTCAAGTTAGTGCAAATAAATGAAACTTGCAAAAGATTGTTCCAAGTGTTAAGATGTGCTCAAAGTGAGATTCCAAATTGAAACAAGCTGTAAGTAAACTAGACCATATTGAGCATGAAACTATGAAGTAAATGAATGAAATTGAAATTAAATGGCATAAAATGAAAAATTAACAATTAACCAATGACCATATAATATTAGTTTTCCAAATGAGAATAAGAGACCATTAACAACACCAAAACTAACTTCAAAAGAGAAATGAAAAGCTAAAGAAACACAACACAAGAAGGCGGCCTTCTCCCAAAAGAAAGAAAGGGAATGAATGCCAAGGGGATGGTTCCCCAAGCTCTAAAAGAAAAAAATGTCACTTTTATTAATATGATGTTACAAGATAAGAGCCCCTTTGTTAGTGAGGAAGGGTTCAAACTTCAAGGAGGGTTTTACAATGAAAATTTAGCTTTGAAACAATACAATCCCTCAAGAAAATAGTGACGAAATTTTACAAGAGTTGATGAAAATGAGATACAGGAGAAGTTTTCAAAACAAGTCTGAAAATTTCTTGAAGGACTTTTGCTCAAGGGTCAGCCAATTAAGATGAAGAACTTGTGCAACGAAAAAGGATGAGCCTATTCCAAATTCCCACAGTCTAGCAGAGGTAAAAAGCAACCTCCCAGGCCTACTGCCTTGAGAAATTTCTGCTCCCAAACAGTGGTTATGGCCTACAAAATATATTCAAAGTAATTTCCAGCCTTGAGAGCCTAAATCCCTGCCAAAATTAGATGAGGAAGCTCCTAAATAAATCTGATTATTTTCTGCAAAATGCGCTCCAAGGATTAATAGATGATACAAAAGAGTAATTTGAGAAAACATATACAAATAATCTACAAGGAACTAGATCAAGGATTAGAGTATAACTCTCTCCTAGCCTAGTCAATTAGCATTGCTCTGTATTAGCAAATTGATTCAATATAAGCTGAATATAAATTTGAGAAAATAGTTTTGAAGTAGATCTTTTGCCACAAATCAAGGCCAAGGAGACTCCTGCACCGTAAATCAAATGATGAGACTTCGGAGAAAAACAATATGTGATTTCTTCCACTTCTTTCCTCAAGAGTGGGATAGTCCAACTGAGAACATCCCCTCATGCTTGAGATCAGGTTCACAAGAAGTTCTACACAAGATCAAGATGACTTGTTAGATCCATTTGGGATTATATAATGAAAATGAAATCTTAGCAATTTAACCAAAAATACTTTTCGAAGATTGATCTTTGCTCAGGGTACCATCAAATTCAATTTCGGGAGCAGGACGCCTCGAAGACGACCTTCAAGTGCCACTATGGGCACTACAAGTTATTGGTTATGCTTATGCCATTTGGGCTAACCAACGCCCCAGCAACTTTCCATTCATGCATGAACCATGTGTTTAATAAACAGTTGCAGAAGTACTCACTGGTTTTCTTTGATGATATATTGGTCTACAGCAAGACCTGAGAGGACCATCTGATCCACTTGGACAAGGTGTTGGGGATTCTGGAAGAGCAAGAACTATATGCAAAGAAGTCCATGTGTGAGTTTGGAGTGATAGAGATGCTCTAATTGGGGCATGTAATTTGGAACGATGGCGTTCAGGTCCATCAAGAGAAAATTTGGGCGATCATCAAATGGCCTACCCTGAAAAATATAACAAAATTGAAGAGCTTCCTTAGCCTCTGCACTTACTATAGAAAATTTGTCAAGGGGTTCTCTTATAGACCTTAGCTAAAAAGGGGCTTTCAGTTTGATCGAAAAGGCACAGGAAACATTTAAGAAGTTGAAGCAAGTGATGAGTTCATGTCTTGTGCTTGGATTGCCATATTTCACCCAGCCTTTCATGCTGGAGTGTGATGCTTCGGGAACCAGGATAGGAGCAGTTTTGATGCAAGATCATCACCCCAGAGCGTTTGAGAGCCGCAAACTCAAAGATTATGAGCAACATTACTCAATTTATGACAAGGAGATGTTGGCCATCATGCATGCCTTGGCCAAATTCCAACAGTATCTAGTGGGGAACAGGTTCAAGTTAAAAACAGACCATAAGCAGAGTTATTTTTTGACAAAGTGCCCAAAATTCTGCCAAATCATTACCATTGGATGCAAAATGGCCATACTATTTCTAAAATGGGGTTATACTAGAAAATTGGTTAAAAGTTGGCCTAGCTATGATGTTGTTGAAATTGTTCTGTGAAAATTATCGTCTATTTTGACCACTTGACATCCACACACGTGGTTGTTAAGCATTTTGTGGAGAGAAACTCCTCTTTTACTAATCAACTCACATGTTTGAATTGGTTGATGTGGTTATTTCATGATACATTATTTTATTGGCTAAAAATAGTTTTCAACCATGGTATTGAGGGTGCCTCTTGTTTTATCTCATGGAATTAATTGAACTCATGGTTTTAGTTCACAGTTCAAGCTAGCACATTGTATCAAAAAGACTCTTTATCTATATAAGGAGGGAGCCTCCTCATATTTCGGTTGGGGATAGGACTCTTCCCTCTAGGGAAGATTTTGAGTGGTAACAGGGAACACCCTTGCTCAAGGGATCAATGCAACAAAATCTGCAGGGATTTAGTATTGGTTGGTTGGGATGGATGCATTGGATTCCTTCAGTTTGAACACATTTTGATTGTAAGGTATCTAAGTATCCCTTTTGGGGTTGGTTGTCACCTGTAGGTATGTGGGATTTGTGTCTGCTGAAGATTCATAGCAAGTTGCAGATTTGGCATCATGATTCATAAGGACTTCCCTGTTGCAACACCGGATTGGATTCCTTCAGTTTGAACACATTTTAATAAGGTATCTAAGTATCCCTTTTGGGGTTGGTTGTCACCTGTAGCTATGTGGGATTTGTGTCTGCAGAAGATTCAGAGTAAGTTGCATATTTGGCATCATAAGGACTTCCCTGTTGCTGGGAAGCTAACTATGTCAACACAAAAAGCTATGATTAATCTTTCCTTTGGCATTATAGGCCTAGTCCTACCTATAGGATCTGCACTTTCAAGCTTACTTTTGTGGACACTTATAAAATTCTGTTGAGACTAACTTTTAACTAGCATCTACATATTTTTCATTAAGGTGCCTGTTACATTACAATGGTAATAATTCCATAATATCTCTTTCATCGAATCACTGTGGTGGTGGACACCATGGTGGATTTACTATTCCTGTAAGTGTTTTCCAAGTATATTTCATCCATTTTATAGAGTCAGGCAAAACCTTGATTTGGATTGTTTGGAGCATCAAAATGGATTTGGATTTATTTCCAGAGGAAAGTAACTTTAAATACCTGCAGAGGCATCTGGGCCCCTTCAATATGAGCAAAACCTCTAGAATGAATACTATAGAATAACAAGAAGCAACATGCTCTAACTATAGGAATGTGTAAAACCATAATTCTGGACAAAAGTTATAATTAGAGTAGGCAGGTCCTATTCCCATTCTTTTAGTATTGCATCCAACCACCTGAGTTTGTTAGCACTCAGGATACCTAAGCTAAGATAGCCTCCTTAGGGCTTGTGAAAGGAGAAAACATGAATATAGGAATATTCAATAACTGAGATATATCTTGAATTTTATAAGGTTAGAGCAACCTTTTTATCTTCTTGCTAAGATATTTCAAGTGTAAAACGACAGTTCTTTGCTTTTCAGGAGACGGGACTCATGCTGTTGTCAACTATAGAAAATTCGTTGATGGGAACTGTATTACCAGTCTCTCTGATTAAATTCTATGAAATATGGTACAAGCTTGTTAACATGATATAACAAAATAAATGAGAAAATAACAATAAATGCATGCATAAAAACATACATCAAAATACGTCTTTTCAGCTCAAACTAGATGCTTGCATTCAAAAATAAGGAAAACAGTATTTAATAATATAAAGAAATATATTTTAGAAGAAAGAAGCGAGATTAGTAAACATTATTGAAAGGAAAGGCATGCTTGCACTGATTCATATAAGCTTACAATCCATATGGGTTGATGACTTGGATCAACTTCACGAGCTTTTTTAAAGATCTCCCGAGCAATAGTTGCAGATGAGCATCTGTACTCAAAAAGTGCATAAGACTGAAGAAGAACTGGATCCCTGGGATTTAGAGCATGTCCCACTCTAAAAAGTTTTCTTGCTTTGTCATATTCTCCTTGTGAAGTCTCAAACAGTGCCCAATTTTGCCACACTAATCGGTTTTTTGGACTTGCTTGGACTGCTCTCTGCATCAGATATATAATGGAAGATAACAATGATGAGGCAATCAGAAAAATGCATGGAACCATGGAACCAAGTACATGCAACTAAAAAATGGAGCATCATGACCAAGATAATGGCTATTGAGAATAAGATTAACCGTGACAATGCCATAGTCAATTTGACATAACTATCAAAATGTAGCTTCCTGAAGAGCTACACAAGACTGGAAATTCATTGGGTTGAAGATAATAGAAGTGGTACACACACAAAGGTCAAGCTCTTTCCAAGTTTGCAAGTAAAAACAGGAATTTTAGGCTGAAGATTTATTAGAAGTTCCATAGAAATAATACAAAGCCAGGTAAGTGTCAGAAAAGATGTACAATGGGATTTAGGGCATACTTATTAATTAAGAGGGAGAAAAATCTCCCTGAATGCTTGTGATATGATGTGTCAAACAGCTTCATCATGTGCTTGTGATTGGTATGATTAGTGGAGTCATGCTGGGATGCGATATTCCTACTTAGTATTTTACTAAGTAAATATCGATTTTGCTCAATTTTGGTGTATTACATGGTTACACTTAGGAGAAGTGGGCTTAGGGGACTTTCGATTTTTGGCATGAGAGGCACCCCAACATTAGAGTTCGTTGGAAAGATTGCAGCTTTGGTGAAGCGTGGGAGCCACCACAAGGGAATTTTGGCCCACATGGAGAGTATGCTCTCATTGGATCGGAATTGGTGAGAGGAATTCGATGTGGGCCCACATGGGCAATCTTGTAGGCAACTTGACAAAAGGAAGGAGGGGCTCTCCTTTTTCTCATCATCTATCATTTTCAGAATTTGTCTTTTGACATAGCATGCTTGAGCAGTGAGCCAAGTTTGCATGTGTTGTTCAGCACACCGGGTGTTTCCGAGCGAAAATCCCAGCCCTTGCTTCGGTGGACTTCAAGTGCCAACCCAAGAAGGGAGTTCTCCTTAGCCCCAAATCGTACCAGCAGCAATGAGGCGGAGTTATAGCAGAGGGGAAAGCTTTAGCCACACAGGGACTACGCAGTCTTGGGTCGAGACACTCCGGGAGGTTGAGGAGTGAGTGGACTTTGTGGAAGAAAGTTGGAGAGAAGGCCGATGGAGCCTTCTAACAGGGGTTGTAGGCATTTTTGGAGCATTCAACAGCAAAATCTTCAGGTGAGTCGATTTGCCCAGCAACAGAGCCACTCAAGCCCAAGTGGGTCGAATTTTCGGGGTCAAGCTTTGGCCAAACCCTTCGAGGGTTTTTCTGGGTTTCTTGAGTAGAGGTCGAGATTAATTTCCCAAAATTTTTTGAGTAGTGGAGAAGACCCTAGCAGCGGATCCTTTCAAGAAGCAACACATTTCTAGGCATTTACAGCGCAGCACTTGGGAAGATAAGAAAAACAGATTGGAGCTGGGTGATTCACTTATCATTTTGGGACTTTACTAGCTTTCCTAGAGCAAGCCCAGGTGCACTCATTCTAGCGCCTTGTTGTACACCTCTTTCCATTAATAAAATGAGTACACAGAGTAGTTTTGGATGCAAATTCGTGGTATGATTGCTTTGGTTTCATGATGTTTTAGTCTATTTTGCTTTGCATATTTACCGTTAATTTTCTCTTAGGGATATTATAGTGGTATCAAAGCTCATAGACTTGGCACAGCCTATGGGAGCAGTGCAATCTATGACACCAGAGGATAAGCAGAACGTGACTTACCGAAGGCAGAGGTATAGAAGCAAAGAATGACAGTTAGAGATCACCCCTGATCCTGTGACTACGGAACCGGGGGTAGAAGAAACCAACATGGTGGGCAATGAAGGAGACAAAAGGGATGAGCAAAAGGAGTTTTCCCAACTCCTACTGAAGGCAGTGCAAGACTTATCTCAGAACATTGAAGGAATGGGCCAGCGAAATGGAAATGGAAACAAGGGCAAGGGAGTCCAAGGGGATTTCACTATGGCGAAGGATCTGGCACTTCGCAACACCATGCATCTCTTCATGCCAACAGGCCATTGATTTCGAACACACCCCTTAGATCCACCATTCCTACATTCCTACAATTTGGAGTTGGTGGGCAACCGGAGCAGGAGGAGGCACGTTATGGGGATTATTTCCTAGAGTATCAATCCTATGGGCTTGAGTTTGGGACGACCATTACTTTCAAGGATTTTTGTCAGTTGAAGGGCAATAATAGGCCCAAGGGATATAATGGAGGAGGTTATATGTAGGGGACAGATTTGCAACGCACTGTGGAGAGGATATTTCTCCCAAACTTCGATGGGTCCTCCAAGAGCTCAACCAAGGCAAGGGTCGAAAAGTTGGATGTTTATTTCTAGCTGAACGAAATGACAGAAGAAGAGGCAATCAATATTTCCCGTTGCATTTGGAAGGGGAAGCCCACGATTGGTGGTTCCATGTATTGACCATGTTGGGACATGCAAGAGTAATTGCCTATGATGATTTCACCAGGAGGGTGTTGGAGCGATTTGAGAGGAAGGATCTAGAGGTGTATTTTGGGGAGCTGACAAGGCTCAAGTAGACCAAGAGTGCAGAAGCCTACATTTCAGAGTTTCTGCGATTATCAGTGATGGTGCCTCATTTGTCAGAGTCTAGGAGGATTTATATGTTTGTGGATGGGCTAGCAGAGCCATTACGCAGATTAGTGAGGTCCAACAGACCCACGACATTACAGGATGCGGTAGGGGGAGCCTAAGATTCACAGGATGCCCTACCTAGGGCTCAGGCACCATTAACCCCTAGACAAGGTTTCCAACAGAGGGGGAAGGACACCAAGGCTCCACCACCAAAGACCAATCAGCGGCGTGGACAACTAGATGAGGAGACCCAAAGAGACTTCAAGAGGACGAAACTGTGCTTCACTTGTCAAGAGACATGGGCACCAGGCCACAAGTGTGCAGTGCGCAAAGCCCACTACATCGAGGTCTTCTTTGACAGCGATGCAGAGCATGAGACCTATTTTGAGATGGGTGGAGAGGATAGCGCAGCACCTCAGGAGGGACCACCACCACCACCACCGCCAACAAGGGGAGTTTCCTTTGCACCTACTGGAGGGGTCCATGCATCACTATGTGGGGTACCCAAATTTTTGACTATGAGGATTAGAGGCACTATTCAGGGGCAGCATGTATCATTTCTAGTGGACAGTGGGGCTACCCACAATTTCATTGATGCTCGATTGGTTTAAAGGAGGGGCATCACAACTTAGGAGTTTGAGGGATTCTCAGTTCTTGTGCCTAGGGATAGAACCATGCAATGCACTCACTATGTGCTAGCCTTGACAATGACCATGGGAACTACTCCATGACAGATCATTTCTTTGTAGTAGACAAACCGGACACCAACGTGGTGTTGGGAGTCCAGTGGCTCTATACACTTGGTAGAGTCATAATAGACTGGAGGAAGTTGGAGATGGACTTTGTAGGGCCAAATGGCAAGACCGTGTTGCTTCAAGGGATGCACTCATACCCACCACAGACTGTTTTAGCCCACATGATGGAGGCTGAATTGAGACATGGAGACACTGAGTGGGCTGTGAAGTTGAGGATCTCATGGGCTAGGGGAAAGCCCAAGCCGCCACATTCGGAAATTCAAACTAATCTTGACTGTATCAAGTTGTATTTGGGGACATACCACCAGGTCAACCCCCTGACCGGGGGTTTGATCACACTATCAAGTTGGAGCCGAGAGTGTGGGTCGTCATCACCACTCCTTATTGACATCCCAAGGCATATCGGGATGAGATCAAGAGGGCCATCCATGAGCTATTGCACTTGGGCATATCAGGCCCAGCTCTAGCCCTTTTGCCTCATTAGTTGTGTTGGTAAAAAAGAAGGATGGGTCCTTACGAATGTTCATTGATTATCGAGCCCTCAACGAAAAGACACTGAAGAAGCGCTACCCCATCCCCCGCATAGATGAGTTGATGGATGAGTTGAGGGGAGCTAAGTTCTTCTCAAATATTGATCTGCGATCAGTGTACCATCAGATCTGGGTGAGGGACCAAGATTTCCTGAAGACAACATTTCCATACCATTATGGGCACTTCGAGTTCCTAGTTATGCCCTTTGGGCTGACCAATGCACCAGCTACATTCCAGTCATGCATGAACCACGTGTTTCGTGGGCAGTTGAGGAAGTTCGTACTGGCGTTCTTTGAAGACATATTGATTTACAGTTGAACTTGGGAGGAGCATTTGCAGCACCTTGAGATAGTACTGCACATTCTGGAGGAGCAGCAGTTCTATGCCAAACTGTCCAAGTGCGATTTTGGGTTAACTGAGATGCTCAACCTAGGGCACATCATTGGGGTGGATGGTGTTAGAGTACATTGTTGATTTTAGGTAGCATCGAATGTGCTCTAGCTCCGAAATTTTGTGCAAGGGCTAAAATACATGAGATCTTCAGAACCTAGAAATCGTTTGGAGAAATTTCACCCGAATGAGTTATTAAAATAATTAATATTTTTAATGGGTTCCTAAGTCTAAACTTAGGAAAATAAAAATATTAATGTGTATTAATAAAAATATGGGTGAGAAGGTTCTAAGTGACAAGGATCAAGCATGTTTTAATCTTAGCTATTGATTAGAGATTAGATCACGATCGTTGATTCATCAACAACAAAAGTATAAGAAGAGGCTTGAGGGTCAATTGGAGATACACTGAAAGATCAAAGAGTTCGATTTTTCTGGAGCATGGTTTGTTGAGAAAGTCAAGCTAAGTGATCTGAGTTGCAGTGAGAGGGGCAGTTCAGTGGAGACTTCATTTAAAGGCCAAGGATACATAGCAGAGAGGTAGAGTAGCAGCAGGAGAGACAGTGCAACTCCAGAGAGGGTGACGCAGAAGCTAGTGGGGCTAACGCAGAAGCCAAAGGGGCTGACGCAATTCCCTAGGGGCAACCCTAGGGTTTTCTGTGGGGTAGAGAGAGCAGTAGTTCAGCATATCGACTTTTGAGCAAGGGAGGCTCAGTGGGAGGGTGACGCAGCTCCTAGAGGAGGTGACGCAGCTCCAGCACAAAGCTTGAAGAAGCCATTGCTGCCCAACACTGGGAACAGCAGTTGTCATCTGTGGGGTTTGATCATCCAGTTGCTAGATTGCCAAAATATTTGTCTCTGGATAGAGGTACTTCTGCCAGGGTTATTCTTTGTTGGGTGAGCCAGATTTGACACCCTAGTTGTATTCAGAAATCTGCTTAATAATACAAATGATCAATTATGTGATTTCGCCAAAAATTTTCTAAACAAATACAAACCCTGTTGCACAAAAAATTGTCACCTGGGATTCTGCAATCTGTGTGAGTCCATTATCACTTATACTTTCCTCCTTTGCAAGTCTTAAGCCTTAGTTCCTCATATCAAGCCTAGAAAATAAGAGAAAGCCCTTAAAAGTCTCTAAACTCTAGTTCCGCACTTTCTCTTAGCATTACTTGTGATCCCGCATCTAATGGTCATGTTCCCTGTGCACCTGACCGCTCTGTCTCTTTGTTATGGGTGCGAACCCCTGCAAAAGTTAAAAAGGCACAAGTATATTCTTAAAAACTCACTTTGAATCATTTCTAGAAGCTTCAAGAAGGAATCTTGAGGTGGCAAGTTTGCTCCCTTAAGGTTCATGCATCCCATACCTTAAGGAGCTAACCCCTTGATGTGAGGAGCTTATTCCTTTGAAGGAGGACTCAATCCCTTCATAGGTGGACCTGTAACCTCCTTCCTTTGCACTATAAAATGAAGCATTGGGCTGGTTACAAAGGAGGTTGAAAGCTGAATATTTTTTAGGTGAAATGCTGCTGGAAATTAGTCTTCCTAATTGAGCTTTTGTGAAGAGAGATTACATACCTCTTTGATCTCATTTGGAAGAGTGTGAGGCTTGTCAAAGTAAAGGAGATTCCTGTTTCGGACCCTGGGAAGAACTTATACAACATCAAGGCTGAAAAGGTTGTAAGGTTCTTCTATTTCAAAGTTAATACAAATAAGTTTGTTTTTCTCAATAAGTTGTGTTTTATGGTTTATTTTATGGATTCTTTGATCACCATAATGCACATGATTTATGATATTAACTATGCAGGTTTTATTTGATGTGTGCTTGTTTGTGATTGCAGGTTCTCAAAAAGAAACTCTTTCAGACGGTTAAAGGATGGCTGCTACAAACTAGCGTTGGACTTAAGGTAGGGTCTAAACACCTCTGTAGTTTTTGTTTATGAATCGCATATTTTAGAGAAAGATAGATTGCTTGTCCTGCTTGTTGCTAGATATCCTTTGATACTAGGGAGATCGGCCTTGTCTGCAAGATCGATTTATCCGGCCAACAAACCCTCTATATGTGCACTAGTTTTCCCACATTGGGTTTTTCTGGGGACGATTGTCCAAAAATAACAGTGTCCCTTGTGTGATTGTTTCAGTTTATTTCATTTCATGATCTATATGTATGTGTAGGCTGCAATAGTGTTTTCATCGTTGTTTAAATAATTAAATAACTTGTTGAATGTAAAGAACAATTAAGAGATGATAAACCAGTGATTGTAGTAGGATTTCTGATGTGTAGATTCAGAAATTTTCACATGGTATTAGAGGGATTGCAGATCATAAGAGACTAAAGACACGAACCGAGAAATCCAAAAAATTTGTTGTTGATTTTTAATATACCTTGGAGAAGTGGTTTCCCATGGGTTAGTCTCTACCTAGGGAAAAGTGTCCAAAATAATTATTTTCCTAAGTGTGACTTTATAAAGTGAAAGTGACTTTATAAGTGGTAAATTCAATGTTAAATTATAAAGTGAAAAGTGATTTTAGACATCAAGTACAATGTGGGTACTTTATTTAATGGGTGAGTTAAAAAATAAAAAGTGAGAATTAAATGCACATTTATTCTCATCCTTTGATCTAAATGAATCTGAGCCATTAGATCTTAGGGTTTTCCAAAAGTCATTTAGGGAAACAAAAGGGGGGGAAGAAAAGAGAGTCTGCATTCATTCTTCATGAGCAGATTGGAGAAAGGACGCTGAAAGCTGGAAAAAAGTTCTGAAGGAGAAATTTGTTGCAGCAAGTTGAAGGAATGATTTCTGGGTAAAGCTGGGCATGGAAATCAAGGCATAGAAGACAACAGAAGATAGAGTACAAACAACATTGAATGTTGTGAGCTGCACGTCATTCGAGAGAAGTTTTCGAAAAAAACATTTTTTTTGAAAAAAAATCCGTACAACAGTACAGAAATCCATATAGTCCATACAGTGGTATCCATACAATACATATCTTCAACTTCAAGTGGGCACAGAAATCGAGGCAAAGTGGGCATGGGTTTCAAGGACTTTTGGGCTGAAGAGATAAGTTGTATTTTGTTGTTTTGTTTTGTCTGTAAATGTATTTTTCCTAAACTTGAAAGATAAATAAATTTGAAGACCTCTCTAACAGGTTTTCCCCAGAGAAGATTGAAGAGGTTTTGCCTGGGTCTAAGTTGACCAAAAATCTGTGTATTTTTATGTGTGTCGCTGGTCTGGTTATGTACATATTTATTTTCAGCATGAGTTGACAGTCCCATGTGTTTTAATCTGAAAATTTCATTTCCAGAATTCTATATGTTAAATGTATGTTTATGGGAGAGGGCATTTAACTGAATGGGAGTGATAAGGTGAAATTAAAACTGGGTTGGGATTGCAGAAAACTTTTTTTTTAGTCATCAAATTTCAACATGGTATCAAAGCTATAGGCTGAAAATTGTAGTTTGAACAGTAGACAATAGTTTGGGACAGAAAAAAGTAGTTTGAACAACAAACTGAATTTTTGGACAGCAAACTGATATTTTGGGACAGCAATGTGAAATTTCACACAGACTGAACTTTTGGGACAGCAAGGTGTGCTGTAAAGTTCATTTAGCCATTTTTTTGGTTTTGTAACTTTTGGACAGCAGTCATGGCCATGTTCTTAAGGATAGAGGACAAACTGGATGGGATATACAACTATGTCATTTGGAAGGACAGAATTCAGAGAGTGTTTGAGGAGGCAGTGGTTTGAGATGTAGTGCGGCAAATGGTTGTACCTCCTGTTGCTGCAGATGAACTTGCTGAATTCACAAAAAATAATGCAAAGGCAAAAAGGATTTTGATTGAGAGTCTGAAGGATCATGTCATTCCTCAGGTGAGAGGAAACACATATGCATATCAAACGTCGACAACGCTAACCACTCTCTATCAGAGTACCAATGAAAGCAGGATGATGGTACTCAAAGAACACTTGAAGAACATCAGGATGACAAAGGCTGAAAGTGTAGTTCATTATCTTGGCAGGGTCATGTTGACTACTGGATTAGCACCTGATGATTATACGAAGACTCCATGCCCAAGGATGATCCAGAGGACGCTTGTACCATCAGATGTCATCAATCAACAGAGTTTTTTAACTCTCCTTCTATCTTCTCATCATCTTTCTTCTTTGTACCCAAATTCCACACCCTGCGGGGAATTGTAATAAGTGATGCTAGTATGATGTTTCTTGAATTTGTAACAGGCCTAGGATGTGGGACTCGATCAGCAAACGAGTACACCTTGGAGTGTTTTTTTTAATCCGGTTAACTATCCCTTCTTTTCCCTTCTTTTTCAGAGGCGGATAATTCTCTGGATTTTTTCACTCGTGCACACCCCAAAGCCGAGGTGACGGTTTGAAAATTGAGCCCCTGACACATCTTAGTGTCTAGGGTCGATGTATATTACCATACTAGATCACACGAAAAGTTTCGTGGAATTTGGCTAGGTCTAAGTAGGATTTTTTAATAGTTAAAAATTTCCCGCAAAACAGGATTTTTTAATTATTTTTTATGTAAAGGCATAAATAAGTGGCCTTAGGAGATCTCTGGGGCGTATGACCAGTCAAAATTCATCCTCAGAGGCCCAATATTCTCCTAGAGCCTACTTTGGGAGTCAAAAAATGACTCAGAGTCCCTCGAAAGGCGATTTTTCTAGTGACAGTGGCAAAAATGAAGAAAAAATTCAAAAAAATGAATAATTGGAAAAATTTAAAAAATTTTCCAAAGTCAAAATAAGTCAAATTTTGACATGGAAGTCAAGCAGAGGATCAAGAGTGATGTGGGAAGCAATATGGGGCCCACCCAAAGTCAAAGTTTTAGCAGCAAGTCAAAGTCAAAGAAAGTCAACTCAAAGTCAAAGTCAAAGTCAAAGTTCAAGTCAAAGGCAAATGGAATTTTTTAAGTTACAGCTTTGATTTAATTTTTAAGGTTGAAATATTATAAGGTAAAGGTTTATTAAAGTAAATTAAGTGGGTAGGGACCCACCTCAGCCAAACAAAAAAAAAAAGGATCCGTACGCAGGCTGTACGGAAGGCAGCCAACAGTTAACGTACAGCCCACTCACAGCCATACGCAATTCAATCAAAGTTTAACGCATGTTCATGGACAGCACAATAGACGTGGGCAGCAAGCAGTATTAAGGTATATACGCATATATACAGCAGTTTAACGTGGCAGCTTCCACGTGCTCAGTCAAACAACAGTTCACGGTGGGCAGTTAACGCAGTTAGCACCGCTGTTTATATTGGCAGCCAGTTTACACATAGTTAACAGCAGTGTAACGTGGGCATTTCTAGCAGTTTTACATGGAAGTCAAAGCAGTTACGTTGGAAGCAATTAAAACAGCGTTTAATGTGGGCAGGTCAGCAATTACATCAGCAAGATAACGCACAGTTAATCACCAGTTACATGGTCAGCTAAGCTACAGCCAGTTAACGCATAGTTTTCAGCAGTTTGCAATTAATATGGGCAGTCAAACAGCGTTTATATTGGCAGCCAATACACACAGCAGTTAACATGGCAATCGACAGCAGTTACGTGATCATGAACAGCAGTTCAAAGGCAGGCTACAGCAGTCATAGCAGCCACATGTCATTTCATTTTTTTAATGGGGATCTTCACCTGATTGCCACTTGTCATTGGAATTTGCCTTGGGATTGTCTCCCATTTTCCTATTTATATGAGCCTTGGGCTCTTATTGTATCATCATAGAACGAGCTATTGGGCTAGCGGAGACTCTGCCGGATTTTGTACTCAGCATTCGCATTAATAAATAAAAGTCTTTGGGGTTACCAGCTTCTCTTGTGGTGCATGCCTTGGTACATGAGGTATACTTGTGTCGTTTAATATTCATGTGATTTTCACTTGCTATCTAGTTGTTTTTTCATTTTGCCTGAAGGCACTATTGTCTAGGGAGGAGAGATTTGCAGCTATCTCAAATCTCTTTTGGGCTTGGTATATCTTGTACACTTGTTGTAGCTTGTCCATTCTCGGTTGATTGACAAGCTCAACTTGGTCTCTATATGCCAAGTCTCTTTTTGCTCTAACAATTTGTTTGCAAGTGTTTTCTGTGTTTTCAAGCGACAGGTTTGCCAGCTCTGTTGGAGGGCGAGGACTTCTTCGGCAAGAATAGTCACCTCCAAGGATACCAAGGGTCCCACATGCTGTTCAAGCCAACAAGCTCATTAGACACCAAAAAAAGATTTACTCAAGTGGGAGTTTCTGGAGCCCTTAGCTTAGTTTCTATTTTGAAAAGTTAAAACAAATTTTCTCCTTTCATTTAAAAGCATCTGTTTTCATTCTGAGCATAAAAAAAGAAATACAAATAAAAATCTTTTCATTTCTGAAAGAGCAACTTTTTTAAGGCACTGGTCATTTAGGTGTTTCATGCTTATCGTATGGTTAATGGCTATTGCTTATATT